>JARQTI010000884.1:387227-460876 GCA_030142655.1 Trachelus tabidus
CCCCCCCCCCCCCCCCCCCCCCCCCCCCCCCCCCCCCCCCCCCCCCCCCCCCCCCCCCCCCCCCCCCAAAACGCGACAACCGTTACGACTCTTACCGGCAAAAGTTGAGTAAAGATTTTGTTCGCCTGCTACTTACGAAAAGTGACTTTCTTCAAGGGATTGACGGATTTGTTACGACAAAACCAGCGGCAGGACCTCGTTTGCACGAGCAAGGTCGAATCCAGATAGGGAGAACCAGTTGGGCCGACCAGGGGACGTCGACGTGGACGCCGATACCGATACCGGCCCACGCTTGGCACATCCTTTTCAACTTCCAACTTCATTCTCGTCGCTAAATCAGTACCAACACGCACGGATGAATAGTCGCGCTCTTACTGCCCTCAAAGCTTTTCAAATGTCCCAACGACTAAATTTCAATGACCGACGTGTCTCCCAAAAGAAAAGTTGTTTATGTTACTAAGGACAAGGAAAGTCACGTTATCGACACACAGTGACACTCGTGTACATTTAGCCACAGATTCTTTTCAAAATTAATCTCTTGGAAGAAATCTAGTGGATAATACGGCTAGAATTTTTCTTCTTGTAAAACTTTTTTTTCTTTGAACATCTCTAATAGCGCGCTACTCTTCAAAGCGTCGAGATAAATATTATCCACGGGTCAAGAATACGAAAGCGTTTAATTTTAAAAGGAAACGAAAAAACTAAAGAAAAGGAGAGAGAGTAAAAACAATCGCAATGAAAAATTTCGTAGAAAATAAGAGGATGGTAAAACAAACTCTTGATGAGAGCACGATAAATTTTCAGAAGCTGAGCTATTCCGGTCAAATGGCGTTCACGGATGACAAAATAATGTTCGCAAAGGGAATATTTGCTACCGAGTATTCCGTGTCCTTATTTGCTATAAATGTCACAAGTATAACTGCAAAAATGAAGGAAAAATGATAAACGACCGAGGAAAAGATTGAACTATGACTCTCGTATAAGTACAACTTTCCGATCGACGACAAATGAATTCGAGAAGAGAAATACACGGTACTCTCCTTCGCAATTCCTCGTTAAGAACTGAACGCAAACGAACTAAACTTTTCGGCAGCTACAGGTTCCTCCTTTATTGCCAATCATGGCGAACCCTTGGTCATGTGACGACAATCGGCAGCTTACGATTGGTATATTTTGCCGTAGATAATTTAAATCGCTACTAGTAACTGATTTTTGGTAAAACCTGATTCAAGTCTCATGGAATTGTATCCACGAGAAAAAAGGGAGTACGAGAGCAATGTGCTTCCCAGGTTGCCAACTGGGAGGGTAAAGATAGGTGACGTGTAACAGGGCATTCTTAAAATTCTACTGTATTTGAGGTAACATCATCTCTTGAGAGGTCCAAATGGGGAAGAAGACGCGTTACCTTGTTGCGTGTGAATTTTGCCGTATTATTCTGTTGTGCCGTTAAAAGGCTATATATTGTTAGAGTATCATTGTTACCAATGGCAGATGTCGAAACGAATGAAAAGTGATAACTCTCGTATAATCGGTAACCTACGACGCGTTAATTCAGAATTCTATTTTTGTAAAACTCATTTATTTAGAGGATTTTCCCCAAACTTTCCCTTATTTCCGTAATTATTTATCTTCAAGGTAATAAAGGTTTTTGTTGTATTTAATGTTCAAATTGTGGAAGAACTGATGAAGAATTAACAGATCAATATGTAGAATATCTGTAAATATTAAGCAAAAATGTTTATTCATATCTTTCAATCTGACAGTCTTATAGCTGCTTTACATCGCACCGTATATACTTATGTATGTATGTATTTAGCGCCGAGCTCTACCGAGTCTCTCGATACTTCTGGATGGAACAGCGATGTAACGAATCAATAGGAATTTCGATTTGAAATCGATAAATTTGCATTTTTTATTCTCTCCACTTTGTCATTCAATATGACACGAAGTTCGAACGACTGTAACTCGACATATTTTTATTTCTAGCAAATTGCATATGATAAACCTTTATCAATGACATCTTTGTAATCATTTCATGTGTACTACGATATACTTTGATTTAATTTGAGATCGCATAGTATAATATTGCTGTCATTCGGACAATAGTAATATATGAATTCTTTCTAGTAATGCCATATCACTAGAGCATGTAACGAAATATTAAAAACTATTTAATACATCAGTAATTGTGCAGCCAACTATTATTGTTGAGGAACTTTTCTGACCTCATGCTTAGTACTTCTAGCATTACATATTGCAAAACAAATATCAAATATTATTTGGTACAAGGTATTGTACTTGGATAAATCACTGATACGGATGATTGATATGTTACCTAATAAAATATACTTCGATGCACCCTTACTACTTTGGTATTAGAATTCATACTATTATACAGCGTGAAGAAGTTAATAATGGAAATGTTAAAAAAAAATTACAAAAATTGCATAACCATAGTAAAAAATAAAAAACTGTGCCATAATTTTATATCATAAAGATTTTAATGCAGGAACTATCAACAAAATGGTATGAAATATTATTTTACAAGGTTCTTCAAAAATTTCCAACAATGAAAAATTAATCAATATGTCGTTTGCACAATCGAAAATGGAATGCCAAGGCATGGCATAAGGGTTAAACACAAATAGGATTTACTGTACTAAGTAAGAGGTTGATCAACACGTCTCTAATTAATTAGGAAAATAGTAAATTTCTACAAGAGAGAACAGAGTCACAAAAGGGTGCTAGATCGAGTCGTGCTTGTCATTCCCCATAGATGACGCTGACAGCTGTTCCGACGAGGAAATAAGACTCCAAAAGATTGTAGCTGGTGAAAAGCTTACAGTTAAATAGGGGGGGTTACTTGACAAGCCCTATGAGACGACGAAAGGTGGCAAAAATGAGAAAGAAAGGACAAGAGGAAGGGAAAAAACGAGAAAGGACATAGATAACGGAAGAAGAATGATAAAATAAAGGGAGTAAAACATCGTAGCACGTACCTTCGTCCTTGGGCTCGTCAGGCTGATGCCTGTCACTCGCCACGGATTCCAACGACATCGTTCCCTCGATCGTCCTCGTTCTCGTCAGGAGTCCGCGGCACGCACTACGCTTATTTTATTTAGTCCTAGGTCCTCTATGTAGTTTTGTCCGCCTTACACGCCACTGGCACAACCACGTACACCTTATTGTACAGAGTTTACACCTAGCTATATACCTTAGTACTGTTTAGTTATCACAGACGGTTTTTTTTTATTAAATATTTTCTGTCTTCCTTCTTGCACGGCGCGCGCTGACCGACTTTACACATAGAAGGAATTCACGACTAACGGCCGATCGTGTGTCGCTTTGCCGTTCGGTTCAAACGCGGATCGTTTTTCGGCCCACTCTCACTCTTCGAAAAGAAAAAACGACGAAAAAATGTTTACGTACGAACCACAACGAGTTCATACGCCAAAACGCGGACGGCAAACGAGTCGAATAGGGGCGCGCAATACTCAGAACACGTGTTACCAATATTCATTTCATTACCATCGAGCGATCGCCGTCAATTATTAATGTTCCTTATATTTATCACACAAAATGTACACATACAACAACTAGTTCCCTGCTATGCAAAAATAGAAAATGGCGGACGATCGCTACTTCCGCCGTTGTTTCTCACTGCCATCTTGATCTGCGCTAAACCGACGTTCTGGCGGCGGCTCCTCTGGCGCCATCTGCATGTCGAGCGTAGCCAATGTAACAGATGCTAATGGCCTCTTCGAAAATCCTACGTTTCCGCCGAATTTTTACAATTTTTCACAATTTCCCCATGAAAATGTTTTGTGTCTTATATTCAGGTTTTCAATATTTTAAAAATTGAAGCCGTTAACGTTATTTACGAGAGGCAATCACGCCACACGTGAAAATTCATTTTTCAATTTATTCCTAAATTACTGTTTCTATATGAAATAAATAAAACAATATCTTTCTTTTTAATGTATCGTTTGTTCCAAAATTCTTATCTCATACAAAAGAATTAGAAAAACAGACTTATATATAACGCCATGTGACTTATCATCGTTTGTTGCACAGCATAAGCTCATTTCAATGTTCATCAATAGTGATAGAAACTTCCAATTCTTTATCTCGAATGTTATAGACGTGTTATAGTTGAGAATTTTATAACAATTTATTTTAAAAAATAAATACAAGTTACAGTATATTTACACACAGTATCACTCGTTTATGTAGCTAGAATCCATTAAACTGGTCAATTGAACGGTATCCTTTTCCTTTTTAATTTAGTACTTCAAATGCATTACCACTATCAATTTTCATGAACCTTTAAGGCAGTACTTAATTGACGATCATACCTTGTGCTCTGGTCTAGCTTACTGTTAACAAGAATATTATAACGTGACAATAAGTGAATGTTCTTCGCGATACTGCATTTCCGAATTTGTGTATGCCTAACGATTGTATGAAAATTGTACCTGCCAGTCAAGTTGTTGTAGACATTGAATCAACGTAAAGTGCTCAGACGCGAAGCAATACTGCTGCTTTCCTCCATGACAGAGCAATACATTTTAATAATAACTATAGCGCCATCCAACGTAACGATACAAGATGATCGCGACGTTATATTAATATCGTAAAAATAAAGCAAACTTTTTCAATTAAGAGGAATGTAGGTTTTTTTGAACGGTTTCTCTATCGTAACTATCATAAAACCGTGAAATTTTGTCCCGATCAACAGATCTCCAATACGATCGAAAAAGAAAAGAAAAGAAACTAAAGAAAAATTTAACTTTAATATTCGATCATGCCAAACATCAATGACCGTATAACGGGTGAACCATAGCATAACCATATATGGCTATCCTGCATGAAAGGAAACAAACGTTATTTCAACTTAGACGAAACTACAGTGAAGCAAATGATACGCATCAACAAACATTACTGGACGGGATAGATGATGTTACAATGTAGCTTGTAAATAAAAATGAGTTTCTAGCATCAATTCAAAATTAGCGCTAGACTTGCTCTATGATTTTTTTTTGTTAAGTTCATATTTAGCTCTTTTATACTTTTGCGATTATTCACTTCTCTGCTTATGTGCATTAGTCAACCATCAGTAATTTAAAAATTTGAAAACAATTGTTATTCTTAATCCATAAGTAAAAAATCTTGTGCTTAAAAGTTCTGAGACTAGATATAATCAAGCTGACAGAAATGGGGCTGAGCATACAGCATAACGAGCAGATTAGTTAGAAAAAATTGTCATAAACACTTCAACGCTTATATCCCACTTCCTTGTTGACAGACTACAATCCCGCAGTGATCCTGTCCATACCATTGTATCTGGAAGAATATTAAAATAGAAGTTTATTTTATTTTCGAAGTTCACATATATAATTCTGTATTACATAGTCGGGAAAGGATTTAACCTACCATTCAACGTCATTCTTAGCAAAAGTATTTTCTGTGGTCTGTGTATCTGAATCAGTTTCATCATATTTTATTTTGGTTGCACTTTTTCCTTTTTTGGATGATGGTTTACTTTTTCCTTTTTTCACTTCTTTTGGCTCATCTAATACCTGTTCTTCCATTTCGCCACTCCCGTTCTCTTGAACAACAGTTGTATTGCCATTCTCCTTAGGCTCTGTTCCTGAATCTGCTGTTTCTATATCCTCATCAGCAGATGTTTCATCAGCATCATGCTCCATAAGTTCATCTTTTTCTTTTTCATCAGTGTTATCTACAACAGGAAGTGCTTCGGTTGCTTTTTTGCCTCTTCCTTTCTTAGCTGTAGCTTTTGAAGCTGTAGTATTTTCCTCAGTCTTAGCTTGCCGTCCTTTTGCAAGTTTTGCAACATCTTTTTCACCTGGTAGATCGCCAACGCCACCCTTTCCTCGTCCCCTAACCGATTCTTTAGAAGGTTCAATTTCAGAATCTTCTTCTTCTTCAATTATTTTCTTGGTTGATCTTCCCTTAGGCTTAGCTTCCTTAGATTCTGCTTTTTTAGGAGCAGCTTTAGCTTTTGCTGCTGGTTTCTTTGCTGCATCCGACAGCTTTTCTTCAGCATTCTTTTTTGCTTTCCCTTTAGACAAAGAGCCTGTTAATAAATGTTTTGATTATGAATTAGTATAACAATCAATAGGATATAATTTAATGTATTAAAAATGATTAGTTATTCAATAAGCTTCATAAAGTACATACACGAATTACAAGATTATGTGAGTTTCCATTAGACTTAACATGATAATAGTACAATACAAGAAATAAAACGGAATGAAATCTACCTTTCTCACCATCGTCCGTTTTTGTGATTTTTGCAGCTCCAGCAGCTTTTCCACGTGGTTTCTTAACAGGCTGGCCCTCGGTAGCATCGTTAGCGGCAGCTTTGGTTTTTTTGACGGCAGCAGCGGGAACGCTGCCGGAAGCCTCATCCTCAACGCTTTTCAATTTTTTGGAGAGACCTTTAGTCACTTTGGCGGGCTTTGATTCCGTAACGCTGTTAGATATTTTAGGAACTGCCTTTGATCTAGCGGTTGGTTTTTTAACCCGAGGCTCTGCATCTACTGTTATGGTATCTGGTTCCGCTTTCTTATTCTTTGCAGCCCTCGGGAGTCTTACCTCTCTTACATTCTCAACAACTTGAGAAGCGGTCAATTGCTGGCCTCGCTTTTTTTTCGGGGGTGAAACATTACTGGCACTCGCGATAACTTCTACGGGTTCTTCATCAACACGCTTCGCGTTCCTGCGCGATGGAGCCATTTTTGTCGTGTCTAAGATTTTGGCGGGCTTGAGTCCAACACGCGCTGCAACTAGCCGGTGTGTAATGTGCAGATAAGCCAAAAAAAAGGCTAGACTTTCAGGGTCGTCACCTACCAAGAGGCACAAATTTTAATATACGACGCACTTTGTACAATCGAGATATGAGTGTCTATGGAAATGAAGTACTTTCAGACACAATGTGACGCAGATATCAAAGCACTGTCGCGAGAAGGTTAAACGCGCCAACACGTTATGATTGCTTTGCCTGAACTACCGGAGACGAAGATCGATTTAAAATTGATATGTGCCGGTAAGAAATCGCGATGGTCTTCTTTTCAACGGTTAAGGGTAGCCATCTTGGATCACTTTCGACCAGTTACAAAGTCAAATAGCCATTAATGGCCAATAGGAAATCGCGACTTGTGGCCCGCGAAGTTACGGATTGCTGGATTGGTTTCCAAAACTCCAGTCAAATTCATCACTTTTTTCTTCGCATCTGTGACAATGAGGAAGTGCGCCAGATAGATATGTATGTATGTACTGCCAAGATCACAAAACAGTACTTCCGCTTATTCAATTTAAAATGAGATTTAGACAGGCGATTACACCTAAAGTTTATCTAAAAGACATCCACCAATGTAAGATTTAGTGTTTCATAACGATGGATTATGTATTTTCATACGCATCCCGTATGCAGCGTAACCGAATCATTTCTTAATTTCATGTTTCAATAAACATTTAAAGGTGGATTTATTATTCTGTTACCTTCTCTTTATAGTATGTATCGTCAAACAGATGCATACTAATAAAAAAAGCCAACCTTCTGAGTCTCGTGTTCGACAGCTACTGCGCACAGTGGGCAGGGGACATACGTTAGAATCTGCATAGAAGTTCTGAAAGGGGTTGAAACGCAGAATATGACGTTCTACATACAATCCGCAGGAACTGGTACTCTTGTTATCTTTAGGCCTTTTCGGCAACTGCGATGAACAGTAGGGCTATACCAATAAAAAAGTTCAATGGTAGTTTTTTGAAAAATCATTTATTTCCTATTGTAATAAAACAGTTGTCCGTATTGTATACACTCACAGTATAGATAGAGTAATCGATGAAAGTTTTGAGTTAAATATCGTAATATTCAAGAGTACTCCTCAACCTGAAAGTGGTTCCATCATACGAATAAAATGGGAAGGCGAACTTCAGCAGATGCAATGCTCTTGCATAACCCGTATATGGAATTGTTCGAATCTAAGATTGTTAGTAGTTGCATTTCCATCGAAGCATAGAGCGTCGTCTAATATTTACCATTCAAGAACACCAGGAATATACTTGTCGATAAGTTTCTGGTAGTATGGCCAGAGTTTTTCGATATCGGGTACTTTTGTGCTTTTCGTGTATAGATCGTATTTACTATGTAAGAGAAAAAGTAAGGCATTACTAATATAAATGGCTCGAATGAAATTATTTATATCGGTGCGGATAATGAAGGGAAAAAAAACTTACTTGAACTCCAAAACCCATTTCAACATATCGAAGTCCTTCTTATTGCACAAATGCATGTAGTCGCCACCTGCGTGCCAGGGATAGAAAGAATGGAAGCGAATCATAGCCAGAGCTTTGTCAGGTAACTTAGATTTATTGTGAACGAGGAACCGGTAAAGGTATTCGTCGTGTCCCCAGGACATGATGACGTTGTCCAAACCACAGCCAGGCTTGTAGATACCATACTTAGTGCTACAGACGTAATAAAATAGTAGATGGATAGTAATAATTTTTTTTTCTTAATAAATCAATAAATTACCTACTTGTAACGATCGTCTTTGCCGTCAGGATTGTCGTCGAAGCTGCTTTCCCTGTAGACGATGCTGTCGCCCCAAGCACAGCCAACTGGGAACGTGTCACCAACTACGGCCCACTGTGGTTCTCCGTAGAAAGCCATTACCTGTAGTCAATGGTGAGTATCGGTTTATTTAAAAAATTTCGTTATTTTATGTGGTATTTCAAGTACATTGTGTATTTGAGATTAACCTTGCCCAGATCGTGAATCAATCCAGTAATATGGAACCAGTCTTCGTCAGGATGTTCCTCGCGGATGCGCTCTGCAGTTTGGAAAGCGTGAACAATATTCGGCAGGTTGGAATCGGGGTCACTCTCGTCAACGAGGTCGTTCAATTTGATTAGGGCATCCTTGATGGTCATTTTTAATTTGTTGAACCGCAGCCAGTCGGCCATGCGCGCTTGAAATATTATTAAGATTTACGTTGTTACAGTCTGGCTAAATTATACATTGGTGTTGAACATTTTATTCTTATCATACTCTGCTGTTATTGTTATATGAATTTGCATAAATTGAATGAAACGTGTACACTATCGTTTCGCGGTTTTGGTATTAAATATATTCAGCGGAATCAAAACAGATTATGAAGCATCGTTGACGCGTCGGAACAGATACACAAGAATTGACCTTCCCTTATCAGCAATGATAACAGAATGAGGCCCAGGTTCTTCGTACGATTAGTCCCTCTATACACTGTGTTGTATTGCTGTACACTGCTTCAACGCAGAAATGTTCATACGAGAGGGTTAAACTGCACATTCGAAAGAGTGGCTTTGTACTTTAAGATGTCTATGTATATAGATACTTTTAATAAAATGAATTAATATTTGTGACCTAAATAGAAATTGTTATTGCACAGGTCAATCGATGGTTCTACTTTGTTCCTTTGGCATCGCTGTACCTACGCAGCAGTTAGTCAAGTCATCGAATCGACTGGTCCTTGTAGTACAGATCTTATTCATTATTGACCCTGCGAGTAATTGGTGCTCTGAAAAAATACGTTTAATTCTCGTACTTTCATCTTCTGGAGAAACTTCGCGTTGATTCACGATGTTTGACCTTGACAACTTCCTTGCTTTCAAATTGATAGCCGGAACCAGAGTATAAACGGTACCAATGATGCTCTGCTATTTCGTACTTTTCGATTACGCAGCTATCACATTGCTACATTTCCTAAATTGCGACGAGACGAATCGTTACAGATTTGGAAATCAGTCTTTCTTGTTTTCGTGAAACTTATAAGGTCTTCTGATTCCTTCATTTTGGACTATGATGTTCTGTGAATTCAATGTACTGCGCGTGACTAGGATTTTGTAAATTTCTATGTGCTGTGCATAATATTTATCCTTGGACATCGCATCTGGACGAAACTTTCGGCCTGTTTACAACAAACGACAAAAAAAATGGAGTCTAAGTGAATTGTACGAAAAGTGTCAAGGTCAGCTACTCAGAACTTATAAACCTTGTGAATGAGAGCAAACTAATACGGAACAAGAAAGAGATAACATTGTAAGAATCATTATAATTTCATGATTTTTCATTAAATGGTATCAGTTCTTTTTTCTTTAATTTTGACAGCAAGATATATCGTCATAACCTGAAATTAAAACCTCGTGAGCTCAAAGGTTTTGTAATAACAACAATACAACAATACAACAGTAAAATGTGCCAGGAATATCAGTTTAATATAATAACCCACAGAAAAATCTCTTTGATGCAATATTTCACATACAACGTATCTCAGAGTATAATTAGAAATTTCGATAAATTTTCAGGTCAAAGTCAAGAACCATGTATCGCAGTCAATATGAAACATGCGGGTCATATCTATCTCGTTGCAAAAATGCGTCAAACTATATTTCATCGCTTAAGATGACTGATGGAAAGTGAAATAAGTTCGTGCAGTGTCTATCAGTGTTAAAGGTTCGTCAAAGTTTCTATGTGAATATGAATGAATAGAATGCTAAGCGTCTCTCGAATGAGTCCGTCAATAATTTCCAAGTATCTTTCTATTTGTTGAACCTGTGTCAGAGTGTAACCGTTTCGTCTCAAAGAATATAGCTAAATAACAATACCATCATCTTATAATGTACTAACAGCGAACAAACTCGACGGTCTGATTAGTATGCATGTTGTGATATGTTCTCCTGACACGTTCCTTAATGGGGTCGTTGGGGTCGACCGAGTAGTCTCTGAACTGATTGGCTAATTTTCCCTCGTACACTTGTTCCGGTCGGAGTTGTTCCGACGGGTCTAGCAGCGACATTGTCTGTCCAGGGGACTGTAAACAAATTTAATAAATGTTTAATTCCATCATCTGAACGCTGAGTAACGCACAGTTATCAATCAGCCTAATTGTCCCCGAATCGCACAAATGTCAATAGCCAACGAACATTTATTAAAAATCTTGAAGCTTAGAATATTCCGCTTTTAAGAATGTCCACAATCATCAAGAATTTTAATGTCTAGAGTATCACCGAAAACTGGTTTTAAAGAAAAACACGAGCCAAGGTGTCGGTTACGAAAGTTCATAAGAGAATCATGATAAAATCGATAACGGATTGTGAAATTGAGTATAAGCGTATAAAATATCTTACCAGGCTGCTGAGCAGCGCGATACGTCATGATGGAGAACATGGTGCAACGAGTTCTTCCAAAATAATTCCCAACGAACGTTCGTGAAGCTATTCAAGTGGAGGGCTGTCAGGAGAATTCTGCCCCCAGAGAATAAACTTTCCTTGCTTTGAGCGGAATTTTCAAAGTTTTTGATAAACCGAAAGGCAAGCACAAAGACAAAGAGTCCCTGTGCCAAGAATATCTCTTCCGAGAGAAAAGAATAAAGTTTTAAAACGAAGAGCCGATCGACAGCGACGCGCCTCCTCGGAAATATCTCTGGAACTGAATCGTGTCTCCGTGCAGCGGCTGCTTTTATAGTGGCACGTCCTTTTCTCCCCCCACCATCGCCATGGGTATCAGCCACTTCACCAACACTGCATGTGATACGTTAAAAATACGCGAGATAATAAACAATGCAAATACGCCTTCCTCGTGCCATGTTCTCCGCTCGAAAGTGGTGTGGTGTGTCCGTTCGCGCGAGCGCAGCTATAACGCATTTATCTAGCATGTCTCTACGTCTACGTAATATCCCGTGGAGGAAGAGACCGCAGCGCGCGACATGGAGTATTTACCTCTAGTGTGACGTCATTTTCGGCGTCACGCTTACGGCAATAGATCCCTAACGTCGCATATCAGAGAATATCGACGTGAGATTCTATGGCTTTCTAGATACTCGCACGCAAAGTTACGGTGGTAACCGGATGTTGCATTCCATTGTCACGTTGAATATACATGTGTATTTTGAATTCCCATAACTTCGTCTCTATTATAGTTTGTTTGGGCGCCATTTATGTAAACTGGAACCACCCAGTAACTCGTAAATTTCAGTAGCGATGGATAAAATTCCGCTGATCCGACACGCGTAACATGTAAATTAGATTGATTATTATCAACAGGTAAGTGAGAATCAGGAAGCACGAAGCAAATTTGGTGTGAAGCGAGTCGCGAGAGGCAAATATATTCCAGAACACGTTGAGTAAAGCTTTCGGAAGAAGAATTTCTAGAATTATTAGTGCGCTTCTTCTTTACCAGTTTTAATGTTACTGCTAGACTGCTAATCCTAAAGTCATGCATGAGTTCTTCCAAATGGTATGATTAAATTTACAGGGATTAACGTTATACGAATTGCAGAACTAATGTCATAACAGTATCTGGCATTTCGTTAGGATCTGTTTGTAGTACAGTTAACGTGACCATATTGTAAATACAAATGTGCATTCTGTGCTATACTCTCATTATCTTTACACTCTTTTCCTTCTCTCTTTCCGTCTCGTGACGTCAGAGCGAAACGCAACTTCTATTATTCTCATTCGTCGAATCTTCGAAAGCTGGCAGTTATATAATACAAAAATTATTATTTTACAAAATTGCATCTATCACATTGCATGTTCTATTTTTTTGCAATTTTACAGCGAATGTATAATAAGTCTAGCCTTTTAAAATTAATAGATTTTACTTTACATCGACGATGAAATCTTTGCGCAATCGACGAATTATCAAGATTTCATGTTATGTTATCTAGGCGTATAATAAATGTGTCGGACACGGTGGTAAGATGGTAAAACGATAGGAAATTGGTAGAAAATTATCGAAAGAAATTCTACCGGAAAAAAAAGGACAGGACCATTTGCCAGAAATAGAAAGATTAAATATATTTCCCAATATTCTAATAGCGCCGAAGTATCCATCGACTAAGGGACAAGAAATAGTACTTACCAGTATTCTGGCAGACATGATGCTGTCAATAACTAATGTTTACTCTTGAGAATGCTGCACCGACTGAGTACTCCCTCCTATAACCGAGTTAACTTATAAATCTGAGACAATTCACCTCTGACCTCAGCGCGATCGTGGTATATGGTCAGATGTACAATATCCGATATTCTCTGTATCTCACTAATACATAACAGCGTCCCTCGCAAATTCTCAGGGATGATCATCGTTCTGTAAAAACATGTTATCACTTTCTGTCATCCGGTCCTTGATAAAAAAAAGTGAAGCAGGGAAATGCAATAACTATCAAGATTGGCAACCATAGGAGTTGCCAATACATATATATCTGCAAATTGCCAATCGATTACAGTAATTCTATTCATCTTAACCAGCACCGCTACGAGGGAGAAGATTCATCATCATCATTCGGATGAATTTAATAACGATTCTTAACTTAATAACAATCATGATGTTTTGTCCGTGGCATTAAGTCTGCCAATTTGAAAATGATTTTATTCTATAAATGCTGCCGCTCCTTGTTCTTCCCTTTTAAAATAAAGTAGGCCGCTTCCTATCGAAAAAGGGTTGCGAGATTTCCCAACGTCGAGATCCGATACTACTGGGAAGTATTCTTAAAGTCTTAGGTCCGTTTGGTTCTTTTTGAGAAGCCTTTATGGACAGAGACTCATTAGCGTTTTCGCGCTAGATGGGACGTTAACGTGTGTGCTTCGTGTCCAACATGAATGCGCATATGTATACAAAGGAGCATCGGATGCTGGGTCAGAGCTTTGACATTGCCAATCAACGTGATTTTATTAGAAATCAATGAGACGTCGTCACGTGAATGAAGATAAAATCTTATTGCACGTGCAAGTTTCTAGTAGATAACTTTTATAGCAAACTCTATACAATCTTTCCAAAGTAATTTTTGCCGCTAATTTTCAATATCTTGAGATCACTGTATTCTCTCTGAACACAGTGAAGCATAAACATCCTGAAGGGACTCTAAGTATTGAGAGGAATGCAATAACGCAATATAACACTACTGTTTATCCGATGAAACACGCTGCTCATCGATTCGCATCCCATTTACAGCATTTGTCCGATTGCCAGTAGAGCTAAAAGTTAAAACGGACAATTGTCGTCAATTGAATGACACATTAATCTGCGTTAAACAGCAAAACTCTGACGAAGAAAATTGAATGAACTTTTGACGCACCTTGCTCCAGAAGAAAATTAGATTACAGTCGCATGATACATAGTCGTGAGCCTCTTTCGAACTGACTGTCGCTCAAAATAACTTTATGGATAGTTAGTGGCGCGCTCTTCGAACGTGCGCTTATGATCGAGGATACACGTGCGACGAAAAGAGCAACGGTAGGTACAATTGTTGGCAATTGAGCTTGATTGGCCGAATTGCAGGACAATTCGTGAGTGAAGAAGTTCCTGCGCCGTGATAAAAGAAAATGCTGCTTTTTCATTTTCCACGTCCACACCGTGAAATTTCAAACGTAAATAAATAATGGTGCGGTTGGTACGAGTGTAACGCGTACACATTACACCAGTGTCGTTGCGAAAATCACCATTGAAATATGTAATATTCAGTTTAGTTCAAACATAATTATTAGGATTACGCACACATGCGTCATTGATGTATATTGCTAGTTAGATAATAATTGTGCATTGTCATTGGATAATTGTTATTGTAACAGATATTAGACAGGCGATTCTGGTTATCAGGGTCTTCTTTAATCGTGGTGCCTTAATTGCGACTTCCCAATTGTGCAAATATAATAGATTCGATTATTTTTATATTTAAGTAATGTTGATGAAACCGGCAGTAACACGTTCTGTGACCTCTATAAAAATAAAATGGTCAGCCACTTACGTGTAGGGTGGTGTTGGTTGATAAGGTTCTTTCTTTTTTAATAAAGATTATTAAACAAATCATTTCTATGCGCTTCAGCCATTGTCAATCAATTCGGTAGACCCGTTCAAGTAGGCTCTTCTATCTTGACGTGATAATCGAGAGCAGATCAAATTTGTTATTCATTAGAAGAAGAGTGTCTGATTGTGAGATGGCATTGGAAGTAACTCGGGCACATGTAGGTATCTCGTCTCAGATACGATTCTCCTAAACAATATTCAAATTTATAATATATCAAACGAATGCAGTAACATTACGAATATTTTTCATTGTTACTCCTTTTTGCTAACCACCTTGTTACTGTTTCGTATCTAGAAATTTGATTACATGGTCGTGGGAAATATCAGCCTGAAGAATATTATGAAAGTACACTATTGTGAAATTCCACGTAATTTCGCATTTCCTTGACTGCCCTGACATGACATGTGAAAAGTCACAGAGCAATAACTGTATAAACAGCAGATCGATGATTCATGGAAATATACCCAAGTTTATGATAACCTCTCTCTTTCCTTCGTTATGGAAAGCACAGAGATTAAGCAATGCATGTACTGATGTAAACAAAACGAAGAACATTCACTGATAGCTACTGCAAACAGGTAATTCTCAGGTCATTGGAACTTTTCAAAGCCAAAAATAATTTTTTTAAAATTGTCGGTATGTTTAGTGTTAAGATTGCGTCACAGTCTACCAGGCATTTGCGTGGATGTAAAATATAAACGCTGAATCCGTGTAGTGTGCAGCAAGTGCGGATGAAATCTGGAATACTCAGTTAGGTCGCCGCCTCAATGCCCACTCTGGTAGACGAGACGAACTATTGCTTTTCCTCAAGACTATTTTGGTGTAAAATACCATTAAAAGATAGAAATGCATAATTCTTCAATGTCAATTTCATGCGCAGGTTTTACATGAGCTTACTTTTATTGACCATTCATTTCTCCTTTTTATTTTGTTTTTGACAAAATGGATATTAACTCTGTTAGTGACTATCTTATATATGTACATCTTTACACGGTCCTCTTATCGCAATATGTCAAAATCAGATAATGGCAAACGTTGCTCAAGGTGAACTTGAATCCGTATCGCTGGAATTGCTTGGCCTACGCGGATGCTTTGATCGGTGCTGGTGTCTGTAAGATGGCGTCCGCGATCGTGATCTGTGCCTCGAAGATGATGAAGATGACGATGATTTTTTGCTGCTTTTCTTTGATTTGCGTGACTTCGAGCTACTCGAACTTTCATAACTGCAAAACGCGACGTAAAACGTGATTATGATTTTTCGTACGATAGTGGTACTCTATAAAATAGAAATAAGATTATTGACGTTACCTTTTGTGCGAGCTTTTCTTTTTCTTGTGTTTCTTGTGCTGTTTTTGTCGATCGGTGTGGCTTCCACCTGTACTACGACTCCTGGAGCGAGGTCTTGATCGTTTTCCACTAAGATCCGCACTCTTCAGTCTATTCATCAGAGTATTACTGTTACTCTTGGATTCCTCGCAGTCGTCGTTCTCGAGCGTTGGTGATGGCACAGAATGCACTTCGTCCGAGTCTGCATCTTTTTTAAGATTGGCGGTCAAATTTGTTGCCATAGTAACGATTGGCTTATTCGTTACTGGTGCTTGAATTTGGCTAAGGAACATAGCCGCCTTTTTCTTCCTTTCCAGCTGCAATAACCTTTCTCTGGAGGTCGCTGCCAGCTTGTCTCTTGCGGCAGCAGCCAATTTGTCCTTAATTCTCTCTTCTGCCTGTTTGTTTCTGGCCTCATTCTGGCAATCCTCCAGAATATCATCAGTAAGATCGACAAAGTCACGCTCCTCAATTTTTGGCCTTTTCTCCTCCTCCCTTGGTGTTTCCTTCTCTGTTTTTGTACTTTGCACGTCTTCGGTAAGATCTTGCGGCGAATTGGACTTCGAGTTCACCTCTTTCCTCTCATTCTCGGCCTCATCATCGCTTTCTTCCATTGGCAATGCGCTGCGCTTCTCCATTACTGTTGCTTCGCCTTCCTTAGGCTTCTTTATTGAAAAAGAGACCGTGGTAATTTGTTTGTTTCCCGTACTCTGCTCACCTTTGACGTCGCTCTTCTTCTTTGCCTGTATCATCTTCACTCTTTTCTGCACTTCCTCCATTCTTTGTTGCTTCTTTTGCAACTCCTCAAGTTTTTTCTGCTTTTCCTCTTGCGGTTCTTGCTTCTGAAGAAGTTCTTCCTCTGTGAGGACTCTGGGATTTATAGCACCCTCGTACATGGTCAACTTGTGAGCGTAATACCCATGGTATTGGTGAGACAGTTCAAGAAAGTTGAATCTAGGATCACCCTTATTCTTGACGATGGCTTCAAAGTCCCTACCGTTTTTAGCCACGTAACTAGCCATTTTGTCAATGATTATTTGAACGTCCGCTGGTGGTACTATAAACGATGGCCTACTCAGTGGTTTAGGAGGTGCAGGGCCATAGGGAACTAATGGAGCCACTACCGAATCTTTGATTTGTGGTTGAGTCACATGGACGTCACTGCATGATGGAATGGATGGTACGCTTGAGGATATAATTTGAGCTTGTGACTGCACTTGACCATTAGGACCGTATATTACCGGACCATGAGAGTACTGTTGTGGTGCTGTAGAACAGGCCGGGTACCCCTATGAAAGAACAGAAATTACCTGTAGAAATATTCTCACTCTGCAAATAAGCAAAGACCTTGAGGATAAATGTGTAATACATACCTGCGAAGGCACCTGATGATAGTATTCAGTTGGTGGCGGCATTGGCTGAGCCGGTACTTCGGTCTGTTGAGGTGGCATCTTCGACGGTGGCGGCTTCCCAGTGATTTTGTTGACTAGCATGGAATAGGCACAATCTGCCGAGGGCTTGTACTGTATGCTCGGTATACTGGGTGCCTGCGAATCAAGTTCAAGTCTCTTAGAAAGTCACCACCTTCGGAACCGTGTTTATAATTATACTTTCCTATTAATTGCCTAGTATTATGTTTTTCTCTAGTACAAGTACGAGAGATCATTGTTTCTACGGATATGTCTAAGATAAGATAATGTCAATGATAACATAGTATGTTATTGCATATGCTCCATTATGACAAATATTCCAGTTTCGCGCACGGATCGCGTTAACAGAGTTTACATTCTTCTTTGGAAAGATCAATATTCCGCGAGAGAGAATACTAAGCAATTTTTGGCAAAGGTCAATGGTTTTTAAATATCGAACATTATGATCACGAAACTAGTACACCTTATCAGCAAAGGGATGATTCACCGACAAGAGTTCAATTCAGAAAAGGAATGCAGACCAAGAATAAATATTGTGGACTATTAAATTTGCAAGTTCGAGGACTAGTAGGCTGTATTTCGTATTTGACTATTCGAAATTTAGTCTGCCTTGAATATAAATGAATCTTTATCAAGAAAAGTCACATTGTTCAGTGTAGAGTAGATATATAAACAAAGGGGCACAACGGTCGATCCAATGCATACCAGAACCAGCCCTGGAAACAGAAATATTTCACATGTAAGTTAGTATTGCGATGCGTTATCACTAGGTGTCATCCTTCTAAACCTAACCGCGCGATTTGATGCTGCCCGCGACGCAAGCTCGATCGTTATACGCAAATCGTTTGTTGTTGTTCGTTCTTGCGCACGTGAATATTAAACCCACAAAATGGGCGACGATACTCGCTTGTCGTTAACACGAACCTTCGACATTCGCAACGTAGATGTCAAATGCCGCAGAACTCGCCGCCTCAGGACTCACCAACCAGAGGGTAGGTCGTACCGCGAGCATTTTGTCGCGCAACAAGATTCTACTAAGACGCCATTGGCCAAGGAACCTACCGCTTCCACTTTTGTAAATGACGGCGCGAGACTCGGGTGAAGGTAACTGCCATCATCTCCATCGGACTCTTCCTCAGGGTCTGCAGCAAAAAAAAGATTTACGCGTTCACTCTTAACGTTTATCTTAATTTTTTTGGAAGACTATTTTAATCGTCATTCAACATATTTGTGGTACCAGATTCTTCTTTCTCAGGCTGCTTCTCTGGGTTATATTTTCCAGATTTAATGGCTTCTAGCATATGCCTGTAGTATGGATGTAGTGCACCATCTATTGAGAGGAAAGCGAATTGCGGGTTGTTTGCTTGTTTGGCTTTTATTAGGATCTCCATTTGGCCGCCTTGACGACTTATAAAAAGTGCAGTCTTTGTTATGATTGCATTCAGCTTTTGTGTTTCAGGCTGTAACAGACGAAGTTAAAAAAAAACGATTATTCATAATGAAAATCAAGAATGTCCCGTTGATACGCAGTGAAGCAATTTAGGAATTCCTTACAAGAATAACGCCTTGTGGAATCTCGAGTTCGGGAGGCGGAAGAAAAGCTTGATCCTCCTCTTCTTGAGAACCTTCAGACTGTTTTGAACTTTGTGAATCTTCACATGTGGCTTTTTGGCTGTCTTCATCTTCATTATAGTTGTACGCTACTTGGCCGTATGTATTTTCCGAATCCAGCGCTTGGTGCAGTCTCTTCATCTCCTCTTCTACACTCAGTGACAGACATTGACGTATAACAGTAAATAATTATGTTTAGAACATAGGCGATAAGATTTATTGATACTTACCATGATACATTGTCTCCTCGGCATCGTTACTATAGAGAGACCTATATCGCTCCTCATCACAAAGTTGCTCAACCTTCAGTTCATCCTCCGTAAGGATTGTACGTTGGTCAAAGCCACCAGTTGGAGGTTCATGTATCCTTAAGTCCCCCAGGGCTCCACGTCCATCGTATCTAGAGACATATAATTTTAGAATTAGAGAAGGAAAATGTTTAAGGCATAAAAGGTTATGGCTGCAGTCAGCATCTGAAAATAAAACAGCCTTGGTAAGCATATATTGCCAGGGTGAATCCTGTGAATGACTACAAAGACACGTTTGTTATTCAATATTTCAAACAATTAAATGATCGTATAATGTATTGGCAGTAGATAATGCCTAAGCTGTCATGTCCATTAATGTTTGATTAAGTAGAATAGTGGAAACCAGCCGCGAACAAATTCAAGATAGACCCACTAAAGGAAAAGTATGTTGTAAGGAATATATTATAATTGTAGGTGAACGAGTTATAGAAATATAATTAGTCAGAGTTGAAAAATTTCCATTCAAATTAAATTTTAATGATATATTTCAGAATAGTAACATTAGACTAAAATGTGAGCGAAATGAATTTTGTTTGATCCAACATTTAGTCGTTGTTCCTGTCCCTTCTGACTATAGTGACGCTAATACATACCATGCTGAGCGACTGCAATACGTGCAGTCGTCAGCAGCCTTTTGTCTCTCTACGCTGTGTCTCACCTTGCTGCAGCGCCGACGGTCAGCCGGAGGCATCACTTCAAGAAAGCACCTTACTCTGCGCCCGTGCAGAGCGCATTTCGCGCTGCCACACAGCGCCTTCGCGGCTTGAACACCTGCGGAAACCTTAAACAGTCTCCAGATTGCTTATCCGTACATTATTAATTGTGCAGGTGCCGAACTTGAATTCTTCCATCTGATCGGCATCTCACTTTGTCTTTTGGTCTGAGATATCATTCCTCTAAGCGTTAAAAGTACTGTGCGTTATGTAAAGATACGTATTCTAGACGATAAATACTTTTAGGTTAGGTAAACGGACCTGTCTATCTTCAATGTGTTATCGCCCATCCATGGTATCAAATGCTTCCCCTGATCAATCATTTTCGCCTTCTCATCGTCCCGAAATAATTTGCAGCTATATCCGAACACCAACAGCTCCTGCGGTTCCTCTTCACAATTCTTTTTACGTAGAATTCCCGAATCAACCAGCCATCTTTGGCTCTTCGACGCCATTTTTCACGATATGCTGTGATATGCTGCTACACATGCGGATTAATGAGAGGCTTCTACCAGTAGACGTGCTGTTGATCGTAGAGATGATGCGACGTGTTTGCTAGGTTGACTGGGTTGACTGAAGTTCCCTGGCATGAATTGGTCGGGTCCAGTCGGGTCGGTTCTTCGAATGTTCAACGCCACCTTCACGAAATTCCACCATACGTGACGCTAGTTGTCTTCCGGTCAGTGTCCTTAAAATGCGTTGAAAAACCTATGCTGTAGGTTCGGAACGATGGGCGATACCAAAAACATGGCATTAAATCATAGTGGCGAGTCCGGAAGCAGGATTTTGTGATCATCGCCTCCGTTGATACGCATATCCCGTCGTAGTCGAGGTGAACGTGATCACGAACGTGCAGCTTGACGGGCGGAACTTCTTCGCTACTCACCGCTGGATCCCTGGCACATCCCCTCATTGCAGAAGTCACCCATGAGGAAAGGAAGGAAGGAAGGACCGCTGGATCCCTAACCAACCCTTAGAGCGAGACCGGGAACTATAGAATTCAAGAACTATTAAAAAAGCCTATTGTTGAGTCAATTTTGAGACATTTCTAAGATAGTGCGGGGCCAACTTGACACCCGCGTAGCACCTCAATTTTTGAAAATTGTTTGATCAGTAAGACCTTTTCAATAATTTTCGAAGTGTTCTATGGTTCCTGATAGGTTTTAAGAATAGTTCTGCTACGCATCATCGGTAAAATATCCATTAAAGATAGTGGTGGCATCATACTCTTCAGTGCAGGCAGGCATGAGGTGCTGGCTTTTATCATAGTAAATCATAATGAGCTTACACTGCGCGTTCGAACTTAAGATTGCAAAGAAAAGAATATTTATTCTATATCTGTTGAGCGATCTCGTTCGAAGTGTTGCTTTGGGAACCAGCGTTAAGTAGCAGAGAACCTCTGCCTGCCAAGCTACACCTTCGTGTTCACGTTTAGCTCGGCTACGACGGGATACGCATTATCGACGGATCCGATGATCACAAAATCCTACTCCCGATTTAGCACTTTGATTTTGGTATATTGCCTAAAACCGTAGCGTTTTGCATCTCCATTGATCTCCATACTCTGCTCATCTGGCACATCTCATTGAAGGAGTCAGCCATAAGGAAAGGAAGGAAAGATCTCTCTGCTCATCTCTGTATTGGCAATCTCCTTATATTCCCTATGATTTCCAACTCATCTCTGGTACTACGTATGACTGCGTATGGCTACTGATTACTACGTATACGAATGGCACATATCCCCCAATGGGGATACAGTCACGAAGAGAGAAAGGAAGGACTACGCATGTGTAAGGGCCCAGTCACACTCGTCAAACGCGCGTTTGAACGCAAGTCCCGACTAATAACACAACGTGAATTCCTGTGGAAGTGTTATATCATTGGTCAACAGTTTGCGTTCAAACGCGCGTTTGACGAGTGTGACTGGGCCCTATGCAGTGTTATCAAGGATGTGTTCCGAAATTGACTGACAGTACTGTAAACGTAATTACATCTCTCTTAGATGCGTATGGATGAATAAGGATACAGCGTTGGTACAGTACTGGTAGTAATATTCGGAGCATACCTCAGATTCATCTCTGTAATCAAGTGCTATATGAATAATAATCCCGTGCGCACCTGTACGGTTTGATCTGGTTTGGTGCTTGAACTGCCATGTATTTAGTTAACTTGAGCTGATTCCACGCGGTGGAAAGGAAAAAGGAAACGTCTGACTCTTCCACAAGACAACTTATTCTCTACCTAAAACGATGAAGCGACCTTTGGAGGATCAGGTAGACGACTTCGAAAAAAATCCTATTGTTTTTCTGGATATAGCGGTTGGGTCAGAGAAAGGTATCTTTTTTTATCTTGTTCCTGAGGTTAAATCTCGTTCTCGAAAATATATTCGTCTTCTTTGAATTTATCGTAATACAAGTATTCTTACGATGGATGTGCACACAGTTGGGAGGATCGTGCTGGAATTATTTAAGGACACCCTTCCGCGAACAGCTGAAAATTTCCGTGCACTATGCACCGGTGAAAAAGGATTAGGGATCAATAAAAAACCACTCTGCTACAAGGGCTCAATTTTTCATAAGGGTAAGAAGCATGTCAGAGCAATGTCAGTTTTCATTTATATTTTTTTTCTAAATATTTTGTTACATATTCACAGTGGTGCCTCAGTTTATGATTCAAGGGGGCGATATTATAAACTATGATGGAACCAGTGGTGAAAGTATTTATGGAACAACTTTCGAGGATGAGAGTTTTGAAATTTCACATAATACAGGAGGATTGCTTAGTATGGTAAATGCACGGCATCCTAATACCAACAGTTCCCAATTTATCATCACTACTGTACCTTGCTTGCACTTGGATGGTACCAATGTGGTATTTGGTAAAGTTTTGAAAGGTTTCGGTGTAGTAAAAGAAGTAAGTTGCGTTACTACAGTAAAGGATATGCCTGTAGAGGTAAGCATTGCTTTTTTACTTTATGCATAATTTTTCAATAGAATATTTGTAAAGAATCTGTGATATTACAAGAGTACAAGTAGTAACAGGTTTTGTACTTGATGTACATAGCAAACCATTTCATTCAGGATTGGAGATCCTAATTAGACATTACATGGTATTACTTCACATTGAGCTAACAAGGTTTCTTTGACTTACCAGGCGGTGGGATGATTACTTCAGTATTCATAGTAATGAGCAATACCATTCAAGAGTCTTCTTTATCCTGAAATAAAGATTTTGGCTCTATTGAAACCAATTACAAATCCTGTTTCAATTTGGATGTCATTTATTATTGATATCATAAGTAATAATAATTTCCAGAAAGTATGTATAATAGATTGTGGTGAATTAAAATGGGGTGAGTCCTGGGGATTAGAGGAAAAAGATGGAACCAAAGATGTTTACACTGCTTGGCCTGAAGATTGGGATTATAAAATGTACACTAATAAATTCACGGTAAGCACTTAACAGGTTTAACCTTACGGGTCGTTAGATGCATTTATGTGTTTTTTAGTATAAATATCTGGAGAATGTCATACAAATCATAAAGGATTCAGGGAACTACTATTTTGGACAAAAAAATTATATTGATGCTGGGCGAAAATATAAGAAAGCCCTAAGATATCATGAATGGACCACAACATTAAAGAATTTGCCTGATGAAAAAGGGCAATCATTCATTGAGAACAAAATAGTTATTATGCTTAACTTGGCTGCTGCCAATTTAAAGTTGAGGAAGCATCGAGATGCATTGAATTTGTGCAATGAGGTAAGTTAGTTCATATGAGCACCTCTGTTGATAGGATCTGCGTTTTCTAACTGATATATTAAAATTTAGGTTCTACAGTTAGATAAATCAAATAGCAAAGCTCTGTTCAGAAGAGGCCAAGCGTACATGGGCTTGAACGAATACAACCTCGGGTTGGAAGACTTGAAACGCGCAGATCGCGAGTGTCCTAATAATAAAGATATCCTTGCGGAGATTAGCAAAGTCCGTAAAATAATTAGCACCTATCTCGCAATTGAAAAAGAAACTTGTCAAAGAATGTTTAAATAAAACAAAAAAAATTGAATATGTGTGAGGTATAATGCCTCTTGAATCTTGATGCCTCGCATGAAAATCAACAGTAAGCAGCATCAACCTTTGTAAAAAATTTTTAAAAGCACCGTGTAAACAAAAATTACTTAAATAAATTATTTTAATTCTGACATTGTGTATAGTACATAATTGTCTCGTGAACATCAAGCTGACGATTTTTCATATACTGTCATGGACTCTGACTAAAAAAATTATAAATAATTAAGCTCGCTGCCAAGAAATTATGATGTGCCTTCGATACAGTACTCAATTATTCTTTAAACTAATTTCATGTGATATATTAATTTGAAGTTTGATCTTCCGACAGAGATTATATTACTCATTGGTACAATAATAAAAAATACATTTTTGTAAATGCTTTATTATGTGTATTGCATTTCTATCCTTATCTGTCTGTGAGACACATTGTACTTGCCATTCGACAAATGATAAAAGTTGAATTGACCAAAACATAGTCGATCACACATCCATCGTTAGAAAAAGATTTGGATAAAATCTAAGAGCTTCTATCGAGTCGTCTCTGCAGGCCTTTCCCGCCTTCTCTGTGGCAAGTAATCTTTCTCGCGCCAACGTTACGGAGAGGCCCTCTGTTTGGGCCAATTCTTCGGCAGTTATCGACTTACGTTCTTCCAGCTGCAATTAATCGCAAATAGAGGTTAATGCATATTAATTGTTTCGACAGAGCATCATCGAGGATACACACCAATTCAGCAACGGCTTCCACAATAGCATTGTCATCGTGTGAGCGTAACTGAAGAACCATAACTCCGCTGTCGAAAACCCTTAGGATTATCGGCAAACCTAATGAGCCTAATTGTCTGCTAGCATTTAAAAGGTCTTCCGGGGAAAGAAGCTCCAAGCCCCTCGCCCGATTAACGCGGCAGTAAACATCAGTCAGCGTCATCATGCCTCCGACTTCCTGAAAAAGAAAGATAGAGATACAGTGAAACCACGATAGTTTGAAGTGAATAGCTTTCTTGAAGTACTAGCTCCGCTACCCGTTTTCGAGTTGCAACTATCAAGTTATCCATGCAACAAGCAAGATATGTTTAAGTTTTGATAAACTGACCTTTATTGGTTCTTCTAAGATTTGTGCGAGTTGTTTAGCCAGTTGTTTAAAGTATTCATTGCTGCTTTTGTAGGCGTCTCTAGTTACAGGATCATCAATACCTAAGCTCATCAAGTAGGCCTTAAATCGAATGGTTTCATCTTCTGTGATGTCTCCTTGTCTTTCCTAAAATTGTATATATATTTAAAATATACTTAAGCATTTCATAAATGGAGAGTACTCACTCTTATCTTAGCAGAAATAGTTTTTGATATAGCAACCATATCTTTTGCCATGCCCATTAATTTTTTTAAATCCTGGAATGCCATAGATATACTTTCGTCTGTTGCCTTCTGTTTCTCTTGAAGACTTCTCTCAATTCCAATTATTCCAGTACGTGTCTTTATCATGGGCATAGAACCACTAGATACACTTTGGCCAAAATTTAACCCACTTAACGACTGCGTTACAGATGTAAGTTCCCAAGTTCTTCTCATAATGGCATTGGTCAAAAGTGAAATTAATTGCGTAACTGCTGATTCATTTCTAAAGGACAGTCGCACATAGTTACTGAAACTGTGAGAAGCTGGTCCAGGCATTTTTTCTACATGGAGATGACAGTAAATTTATTAAAGTGAAATAAGGATTTCGAAATTAAAACGTAAATCAATTACCATTAGAAACCTCTGTTAAGTGTAATACGACATCTTTACCCAGTGAGGAATATGTCCTAGAACCATCTTCTTCGACATGCACCACATAATGCAAACTGAGTGCAAGGTAAATCTGCCTTTGTGAACTGCCCTTGGAACTCGCCCATAGAATCCTATGACTCGTTAGGGTTAGTTCTCCATTCGAGAACTGGGTCTGTCAAAAATATTTAGGTTATGCCTAGGCACTGTGCAAGCCAAATGTCGTCGACCAACACTTTCGTACCAATAATTCGCCGTCGACAATGGACACACCGCTTTCGCGTATTAAATAGCTTTCGTTTGGTAAGGGTCGTGGCTCCACAAACTCAAATCTATTCATCGTGCGTGGAAAACAGTGGAAAAAACTCCAGGCAGAACAACGTTGACAGGGTAGTTTCTTCTGGTAGCTGTCAAAGTTTGAAATGTAATTGATTATAACCGATAATGTAGAAGCTCTGATATATCGGTCAGGGTATGTTCCTATATGAAAATTTATGCTGCACTCTCTACTTACCAAAATCTTTTAGCAATCTTCTTGCAAAGATAATATTGAATTTTGAACCTGCGGATAATATACGATATACTTTTGCGATAAAAAATTTTGAAGATTTATTAAGTTGCACAAAAAAAATATAGGTCCCACCGAGATTTGAACTCGGATCGCTGGATTCAGAGTCCAGAGTGCTAACCATTACACCATGGGACCTCTTGATTGAAAATTTGTAGAAAAGTTTTAATACGTATTTGTTAAACATTTTAAAAACATGCATATACATACGTCGCACATTATACAAAACTAGGATAAAAAAGAAAAATATTAATATCATGCATGAAAATAGATGCGGTTAAACAAAAAAAACAAACGATTCAGACATACCGTGTAATTATAAGTATATATAATAATTAAATTTTCGATAGGCTCATATATCAGATACTTCGCATTACAATAATAATATAGTACATGTATATTTAGTATATTTATGTATAATAGTCTTACAGCTAAGTTCTCTTTATTCTTGTATAAATTATAATGTATAAACAAGCAATCCGGGACGTCCGTACAATATAGATTTGTGTACAGCCAAAGCCCCTAAAGTCTTGTTTAATACTATAAAGCATAGGGATAATATGTACTTGTAACAGTAATTTTTTCTCATAATACATACATAGCTTTTATATATACTGTTAGAAATTTTATATTTGATTTTTCATAAGAAGTAATCTTCATTTTTATTCATACGATTGAATGCGGATATAATGTTTGCAACGTGTGTTACGGCATCGCAAACTTCAGTGAAACAATTTCGGGTGTTCAAATCAATGAGCTTTCACCATTAAAAGCGTCCTTTATGCTATTTGAGCAATAAAAAATCACGATAATTTATACGAAAATGACATTTATAAGATAATAGATAAATAACATGTGCAGAAACTATTTGCCTTACTTGTTTCTTGATCTTCTTCGTGCGCATAGTTTCATCACTACATAAAAAGTGAATTTGGCTAAAATCGTCGAGTCTCGCCTATTTTTTCTATTTATTACAATTTAATGCATTCCATATATATGAAATAGTAGTAATTACGGATGTCGGTTATATAGATATTATACAACTACAACCCCGGATAGAAATGCCAGCTGTACTAAAGCCAAGTGGATTAAAGGTGCGATTTTTGCGTGGTTTAATAGAAAAAAAGTAAGCGCTCTTGAGCACTGCCTGACAATAACCTCCAGCCACGCTTGATATTCAAATACTGAATGATGGCACGTACGCAAATCAAAATCCCTGTAAAACATTCACGTTAGTTTTCTTCTAAATAAATAACGGGTCTTTGAAAACAGATAAAAATCTTCAACGATTACCAAATGCCATGATGAGCCACCAAAGCCAAGAATTTTCGCGTGATGCAAGATCCGTTGAATGCTTTACAATCAAAGTCCATTTGGTTAGGGAAAGTCCAAATCCAGATAAAGCTCCGTATCGTGATGCGATTGTGTGACAGAAGCACATCAGTAAGAGAAATCCAATCCAATTGAAAAGGAATGCAACTGAAATACCGACAATTACATATCTCGGCACATGATGAACTTGGAATCAACCTTTTTAGTTGAAAAAATTACCCAAAAAAGCAGTAAAGAACATAAAATCAGTTCCCAGAAGGCCACTCTCCGGGTCACCTTCCGCAGCCTCTGTATCTATGGCAAGAATAGTCAATGGCTGCTGCGGTGCTCTAATACTGCCAGGCTGAAATAAAATAATTAACCGATGTAAGAATATCTTTACAACTTCAAAGAAGTTTCAAACTTTACTCACCAGATGAATTTGGGGATGAGTATGAGGAGTTGTCTCACCCTGCAGAGTTTTTTCACGCTGTACCTCTTCATAACTAGGTAATTTAGTAGCTACCTCATATGGGGGTGGGGCAGAAAAATCAGGTTTAGGAGGAGGTATCTCTTCTCCTTCAGTCTAAAAAATTATATTACAACAAAATATTATTTATGCTTAGAAGCTGACAAATAAGTACAAAAAATACACTCATAGAGTACGCAATACTGTGTTTTAGTTTTTTTTTCTCATGGAATATTATCATATTACCATTCTGACTATGGGTGCAGCATGAGCTGCTACAGCAGCGGCTTCACCAGTGTGACCATGTACACTACTTGGAACTGCAGGCAGAGCTACAGTCAATGTAGGAATTTCATTGCGCACACCAGTTTCCACAAGAGTGTCGTTATTTATCACTGACTGTGGCTGCTAAAAAAATGATGCTACATATAATTTAAAGATAGTACCAATTGGTTAGACCTGGTTAGAACCAATAGAAATGATAATAACAATGATGTTTTGGAATATTGCCAAATAAAAGATCTGAAACCACAGAGAAATTAAAAAGAAAATAAAAACAAAAACTTTTGCATAAACATAATCAAATGATTTCTTAAAGTATTGATAGAATTAATACGTGACGGAAAATTTCCGCTAAAATGTACAAAGGATTACAAATTACGGTGTCGAGTCTTAGGTAGGGCATTACCACAAATATAGTATTTACAGTCTACAGGTCGAAGCACATGACGTACCATATTGTAAGAAATATTATTATCCATGCTCTGTGGACGTTCGAAGCACCGTACGAACGAAAGTCAGATTTCGTGAAAATGAGTGTCAAGAGAAATATAATCTGTTATATCAACGCGTAACGCGTATCTTGCCAATGCAGTAACACTTCGCACAATCGATGGCTGACAGCTGGTAAAATTGTTCCTCCGTATTGTGGCTCTTCATGTTAATGTCACGTCCATTCTTTTCGCACTAAGCGCCTTCATTTTGCATAATTTACTGAATTGGAAAACGGTTTATTTTAACGTTCGTTTGTCATGTACCAGTTCTTAATGTTTTTTTTCGACACCTTCGCATATATTTTGGAGTAAAATTCTCTGAAGACATAATCGGATTGAATTTGTAAGTTCTTCTTAACTCTTTTGAATTAAGCGCGACTCTTCGAGTTCAATGGAGCATCAAGTGAACTAAGCTTAACTGTTCTAGTGTCTGCTATCCCGGCATTACCCATCATTTCCGGATATCCAGATTTAACGCATAGTATTTCTTAACTTAAAGTTATTAGAAAGAGAAAATAAAATGAAGTGAATTGAGTAAGAAAATGATAAAAGAATTAATAAACTGAAAAATTATTTGAATAGTTTATTGAAAAATTAGTAAAAGATACTGGATTGACGTGGACCCAACGTAGCTGATTTGGTTTACGTTGTGGTACACAAACGACGCTTTACCTCCGCAGTCAGTCGCTTGCCGATCGTCAGTGAAGGATCAGGTTTTTTGAAGATGTCTGAAGTTTTCAAACTGGGTGATTTGGTTTGGTGTGTATCAGTTAGGTTTTAATATGTTTCATCGAATGCAACGAAGAAGCATAAAACGACGTACTTAACTAATCGTTGCACTTTGCAAATTTCAGGGCAAAGATGAAGGGATTCTCGCCATGGCCCGGTCGGGTAAGTCATGAGTGGCTGCTAACGGTTCTCCACAAGTTTGCTTGGTAAAGGCGCGCGCGCCCCGATCAAAGTACTACCACGCCATCAAATTTGGCGGGATTTTATTTAGATCCTCGTTATTTTTCACTTTTTTTTCATACGAATAGTATATTTTTACTCTTTTTGCGCGACCGTTTTGCCGCGCGGTGTGTCGCGAACTCCTACATTATCCTTTGAATTCGAATTGGCGCGCAAGTATTGAAAATATAACCTAAGTTCGCCGAATAATCATATCGTAGTTGCTTATCGTTAACTAAAGTTCTTGCAATAAAATGTTCTGATTTGCTGACGTGCACTTTTTCGGAATGCATTCCGCGGGAACTTTCTTCACAAATGTTTATTCATTGGTCTCATTTTTTTTGTATCAATAATATTTCGCTGATAATGATGAAAACGAACGATGGTATTAGGTTTTACTTCCTCGGTTTTCTCTTGAAATAAAGATTTGTCTTTAATTGTTTTTATATCTGTAGAATACACTTTAGTATTAATAGGTTCTTCATTTTACTCCCATCTTCACAAAATGTTTGTTTCTTTCATTTTCGTGATTTATTTTTGGTGCAATACATCATTTAAGATAAAGAGAACTTAGCTGAAAAAAAAACCAATATTAATATAAGCATGGCGTTTCAAGGTCTCCAATCCTTCCAAGGACTTAAAGAAACCAGCAAATGCTAAGAAGGGTCCAGTTCAATGCATATTTTTTTTTGGAACAAATAACTAGTAAGTTTTTACCTGAGACTTCAATGGCCTCCTCACACCATGTATATAGTATGAAATATATAAAATTTATTTGTTTTAGCGCATGGATTGAGGAGTCTAATATTAAACCTTATCACGAATATAAGGATACCCTGATCAAATCTAGCAAGTCTGGTGCATTCAAAGATGCTGTCGAAGCTATAGAAGAATTTATTTCTAAAGGAGAGGTTGGTCTGGATACATACTCTTTAACACTCTACTTTATGAATACATATGACGTAATAGCATTATAATAAATCATACTTTATTCGGCACAATGAAACAGACAAATATATATTACAGATATTCGAGGATGGCTTGGATCCAGATTCTCTGTTTGATAGATTAAAGGAAGACACAATATCAATGGAAAAGAAAACTACAAAAACACCGAAACCACGCAAGGTTCGCACTTTCTGTCAATAAGTAATTACTTTACCGATCAGATAGCGTCTTCCGTAAATATCTTCGTGTGACATTTTAATGCATTTTATTTCTCGCATACTCCCTGCATAAATGTTGGGAGACTTGTTACTAATGATTTGACAACACCTGTCTCAGGAAACTCCAAAGGCGAAGAGACTGGATAGCGAGGGAGGCGGTGACGGCCGGCGTCCTGCAAAGAAGCAGAGGAGGGAATCGAGCACGAGTAACAGCAATCGCGCCAGCAGCATCAGCCCGGCTCTGAATCACACGACGCCGCCGCGAAAGTCGGGATCTACTCTACTGAACAGGCCGGCCAACATCGCACGACCTGTAAGTTATGCTTCTTACATCCTTATCTTCCAGCTATTCGTATACGTTGACTCTCTAAGATTGCATTGCACAACTTCATTCGAACGGTCGGAAAAACGTTTTTTTTGTTAATTATACGTGTTTAATTAGACAGAATAACTGACAAATCGAACTCATTTACACAAAGTGTCAATTCCACCAAGAATTATTACTAAGAGCATCCTTTTTATAAATTCATCTATCAGTAACAATTTGAAGCATGAAAATTCCAATTCGTAATCGATGATCACTTCCTGCAAGTTACCATGAATGTACTTCGAAAAAAAGGATGCAAACTGCCTTCGAAAAGTAGAATAACGTTGAAAAGATTTTAAAGGACACGGAGTGTCGACGTGCTCTTCCCCATCGCCTCCTAAGATGCAATTGTTCAGTCATTGTAGCAAAAGGGTTGACCTGATAATAACTGTGCTCTATGAGCAAGCGTTACCTGATTGTCCTCTAAGTGAACCTTATGTTCTTCTAATGTGATGCCGTTCCATCGTTTTTATGACAGGTAACTCCGCCGCTCGATGTCGAGACGCTTTCACAAACTCTTAAGGAGAAAAACATCCTCCCTTCGACATTGAAATTTGGCTTTTTGGGTCTCGGCATCATGGGCAGTGGCATCGTCAAGAACCTCATCAACAGCGGGCACAGTGTAATCGTCTGGAATCGAACGCAAGAGAAGGTATGTACATACTCCGTTGTTGGATTTTACTTTTTCAAATTTTATCTATCTCGGCGCTCGACGATGCCGCACCCTTCGTCGTGCCTGCAATTACGAAAATCATAGCTGACAGGATCAGTGAACACTTGCTTTTCGTTAAAATCAATTAATCGATGACGAAGAAAAATATATTTGGTCGGACTTCCATCGGTCATTCCATTTGCCTTTAGAGCTTACACGTACCAGCCGACTGCAGATATCTTGCGACTGTCTCCTGTATATAGGATAGTTTTTTCGTTGCGTAGACTCTTAAGGAATTTTGAAGAGGTAAAATTGAAGATCTGTTTTTTTTTTCAACATATTTATATAATTTTTATTTGCCCCCCCCCCCCCCCCATGATACAACGGTTGCACCCTGTTATGCTTATCATTTTATCGACATAACATGGAAGGCAAGTGACAAGGTCTGACGATAATGCGTTAACGATAAATCGTTTACTTCTATTGAACGTGCACGCGTCTTCCTTTGGATGCTCGTGCATTTTTTTACGTTTACGTACTTTCATGCATGCATATCTCTGTCCTACGTTTGTGCTGTACCTAACGGGGTCGTACGCACTAGGTAGGCACACGAACGAAACGCAATCAGGCATATCTGCTGTTACTCGCCTACGTGAGAGACCATTGGATCTAATTATTCGATTTGACAAATCGTAACTGAACTTAACCTCTTTATTAGTAGCACCCGCGATTTGAGTAACTTGCGGCGCGTGGATTCATTACCGTAGGAGCAGTTCGCCTATTGAAAATATTTATTGATAAAGGGGAAAAAAAAAGATGCGTTTATGGGACGCACTCGTGATTCTCTTCCGGATGATGAATATTTACGCAACCGGTTACAACGCGCTAATGTGTCCGGTAGAAGCGTAGGATTAAAAAATAGAATCGGAATGGGAGTAACTGCTATAATCTTGGAAAGTTTCCTCAGCTGTCAGATCCTTATGAATCGACGAAAGTCTTTGTAAGGAAACTTTGCCTATCGATGACACGGATGCGCGACACGCGCTACATTAGATTTTTCAAAATTTTAGAAAATACAGAGCGACCATATCGGAGAGCGCGAGACGAAGGAATTTTAATAAGAACGACTTGACAATCTGTTAGGCTCGCTGCTCTTTCCGTGAACTCTGCAGTCGGTGAATCCAACGTCTCTCGGGATAATAAGTCACGGCCGACGGCGCCTTCTCCCCTCTTGTGCGATGTGGTCGAGCCGCTTCCTACTTTATTTGAAATTACGAAGAAACAGCGAAGTACCGAAATTCAGATTGCCTCGGCGTTGCGCGACGAAATAGGTTATCGAGTCGCGTAAAACAATGTTTAATAGAAAAATATATGAATAAGTACAAGTACCTCGTCTTGGCCAGATCGAAGTTGACTCTGGGTTTCGTGGAGTGTGTATATTCGATGTAAACATAGAGAGGCGTCGCGACTGTTATACTTTGGTTGTCCTCGTTCTCTCGTGAGTCTATCGCCATATCCTATACCGCCGGCTAGCCGATAAATTTTATCTCGAGAAATTGGCGACTCGGCCGACGTTCAACGAGAAGTAAAAGAGAAGAACCGCGCTTCCTGAGGACTGGCCGGTTTTTATATATTTTTTTTTTTGGACAAAAAATTCTACTCCCGTACGTCAGGTTATACCGACGTATATTCTCGCACTTTTAGGTTATCTTCGACGCTCGCTCGCTGTAGCCGCTCCGGCGTCTTTCCAGCCATTCTCGGCGTCGTTTATATTTATACGAGAAGCTTGTCGTTTCTTAGGAATTATCACTGGTTCTCGAGTGCGCTCGAACGGGGATGGCTCAAGAGAAAACCTTTTGCGGCTGCACGTGACGTGCGCGCGCATCCCCATGTCGCTTGTCCTAAGGAGACCACGGAGTTTCTTAAGTAAGAGGCTGCGTTCTCCGGGCTCATTCACAATCTTACGAATAAACACTACCTAGTGCTAATTGCTTTCAGAGATAACAATTATGAAGATATGGTAGGTGTTCAATGATATTACGTACGGTGTCCGTTCTTTTTCCTTTTTTTTTTTTCTTTCTTTTCACTCAGGTTTCATTCCCTCTTCACAGTGCTTATAATCTCTCATTCGTGTATAACTTTGTCCTTTGTTTATTGATTAAACAATTTTTCCTCTATCAGCTAGTCGCGACGAACAGTCACCGAAATTGGTAATATTAACTCTTGAGAATGAGATATTCGCAATAAATTCTTAATTGAATTATAAACCTGCTCGTTTTTCGATTCATCGAATACTTTTCTCCTTCTCGTCTCGTCTCATCGACTGATTCGCTCTTTTTGGATTTGCTCTCCCAATATGCATACCATTAACAAGCACAAGAGTATACGTGCGCACGTGCGCGCGTATGCAATCAGTCATTCATTAATATACTCGCTATTTACAGTGAAATCAATAGGAATTTTCAACCTTAAGAAATTGACGCCTAGGTATACAAATATATCATTAGAAATTAGATAATTGTTTTAATGGCGAAGAATTCTTTAAGTCGTCAACGATAATACTGAGGCGGACAGCTTGCAAGGTTTTTCGCGACGTTTCGCGATTCACGTACCTCTTCTCCTTGGAAACTGTCCGCAATTTTTTTTTTTCTTTCTACGTTTACTTTAACGTACGCTCTCCCATATTTCCTTCTGTTTTTCTCGGATCATAGATGCGTGGCTTGGCACTTAATGGCTCGCATGCTTTTGCTTTTTTTTTTCTTCGTTCCTCCTCTCTCTCTCTCTCGATTATCTTAATTCCCATCTTCTCGACTAGCAAATTTCTCTCACCAAAGGCAAATCACATTGATTGCGAGAGGACAAAACACCGTTCCTCAACACTATCACTATCACGTCTACTATGTTCTCCATCACCGCGATCATCGCCCCCCCCCCCCCCCCATCACCATATCACCACTTGCTATCACCGCCACCTCTCTGTCAGCACCAAGCATCACAATCATCACTGCGATCGCAGTTATCACCGACTACAAGCCCGAGCGAACACTACTGCCTTCTCCTGCGTCACGTTGACGAAATCTCAGGAGGGAAAAGCTAGTTTCGTTGCATGCGCTTTTGTACTAGAGTCTGGTTTCACGTGGAAGATCCGGTAGGCTGATACTCGGTGCCAAGAGTCTAAGTCCCTCCGGCGAGTCTGATGAATCTCCGTCCAGAGCTTCGGCACTGGTGCCACGGAAGACCGGCTGCGCAGCTGACCCGCTCGCGTGGTCACTTTGAAATTCCTGAATCCGATGAAGAAGCGTGGTCGCGGGTGGGATCGGTGGGATCGGTGAGATTGGTGCGGGTGGCCCGTCTTCGATGTAATTAATATGAAATCCTTCGATGACAGCCATTCCGTGGGGACTGCTCGACATCTCCGTAGGCGTGTAGTACTCGCTGTTTACGTCATCGAGACTAATTCCAGCGGCTAGGTCGTTGAGCTTCGCCTTGAAGTAGGTGTCCATCCCGACGATGTCGCTTGGGTCAAAGACTATCGAGTCACTCTTGCCACAGGAGCCACTTCGGCAGTTGTCAAAGTAAAGATTCGGCAGATTCTCGAGCACCTTGTTCAACGTCTGCTGCTGGTACTTGTAGCTCTCGCGCAAGCGTAATACTTGATGCGCACTGAACTTTCGTATCTTGTTACGCTGGAAGACATAGTTCTCTCGGACCCAGTTGAGCTGTCCCGTCGAGTAGTCGCGTACCCTTTTAACCTGTTGACAAAAATCGGGCAGATCCTTTATAGCGTCGCCAGTTTAAATGTCAGCTCTGATGCCACTTAAAAGAGATCGAGGATCGAACGATGCGATACAAACCTGATCGTAATACTGATCGCGAAGGGAAGTCAGGTGGCTGGTACCGTAGTCCCGAATGTCTCTTATGTGTCTCATTTGACCCTCGTAGCTATCGCGAATCCACTCGATTTGCTGTGCGCAGTTGTCCTTTATCCTGTGAACCTGCTGAGTGTAATTCTCGCGAAGCCTCTCCAATTGCTGGCTCTTGTACTGCTCGATGTTGTCGAGCATCTGGTAGATCTGCTTGGCGCGCGGTGTCACGCCGACACGACGGCAGCAGAGGCACCACCTATTGCATCCGCATCTAGAACGACGGAAGATCGCGTTTTACTTGTCACTCTAATTCTGACAAAGTACAGTAATGTAAAGTGGAGGTGGTAGATGGACGTTTTAAAAAGTGACGCTGACGAACTGACCTCTCGAAGAGATATCTCAGGAACTGAACGAAGAGAGTGAGTAGGAGAAATCCAGCTGCGCTAGCGGCGCCAACTCCGATGCTGATGATCTTGATCCGATGATAGGTAACGGGATCCATGTGAAGCGTGACGTAGGTCGTGGCATTGGCAATCGGATTTACGGCGAAGCATTTGTACAGTCCGACGTCCTGTCGCAGAAGGTGGCTGATGTAGAGGGACCCGTTGTCGTAGAGTGTTATTCTGTCGTCGAGCCGGACGCTGGGTGGATTTTTCAGGTCGTTCGGATGGTGCGCAGGAGGATGCTTTACGAAGGCATCGGGGAAGGAAGGATCCGGGTTCCAATGTAGAATCCTGAGCGTAGGTGTCACCCAGGTTATCGATGGCGCTGGATTCCCGTGGAACTCGCACTCTAGGAGTACCCTGCTCAGAAGACGATGCTGCCTGGTGGTGCTGGCACGCGCGAGCACAGGCGGACTGCAATTTAAGTATCTTAGGGTATCAATGGTGTCGAGGGTAGTGCCAGCGGCGCAACGTAGGCCGGTGTCGAAGGCAGCCCGGTGCGCGTGGTCCTCGGCCCACTTGATGAACCAGAACATGCGGCAGTCGCAGGCCCAGGGATTCCCTGCAAGTTGCAGCTCCGTCAGGGGCAGCGAGGCGATGTTCGCTGGAAGGAAGGCCAGCTGGTTGTCGCGTAGGTCGATCCTACGTAGGTTGGCCGTGTCGTCAAGGGCCTTGGGTCCGATCTCCCGCAACGGTACCTCGCTCATGAGGAGGCTCTCGAGATCGTCGAGTCCCGCGAAGTCGCCGTCCCTGACAATCTCTATTTTGGTACGGCTGAGGTGCAATGCTCGTAGCCGAGGCACGGGTCTCCAAAGCTCCCGAGGAACCACGGAGATCCTCGTGTTGCTCAGGCTTAGCCATCGCAGGCTCGACAGCCCCTGGAACGCGACATTCGATAAGTTTGAGATCGGATTGCCACCGAGGTCGAGGAACTCTAGGGCGCTTAGATCGGCGAACAAACCGCGTGGCAGAACGTCGATCGCGTTGTCGCGCAGGTCGAGGATTCGAAGTTCTCTGAGCTCCGAGAAGACGTGGGATGGGAACCTGGTCAAACGATTGTCCGAGAGTCTAAGTTCGCGTAGGGCACGGTTGGGCTTAAAGGTGTAATCCTGTAGCCAAACGAGGAAATTACCGGAGATGTCGAGCACTCGTAACAGTCTGACGGGTCCGAACACTTGGTAGGGTACGTTAGTCAGTCGGTTTCCCGTGAGGTATACTTCCTCTAGGGACTCGAGCCCTTGGAAGATGTATTGCGGTAGGTTCGTCAGCAAATTCTGCGTCAGGTTGAGGTACTTGAGCCGACGCAGAGGGTGCAGAAGGTCCGGTTGAAGGTCGCGCACTTGGTTTTCACCTAGGTCCAATCTCTCGAGTTCCGGGGTTCCCCTAAATACTCCCGGTTCGAGTATCTCGATCCCACTTCGCGTCCAGGAGAGTGTTCGCAGGTTACTGCTGTTTTCCAAGGCCGCGATTGGTATCGTCGATGCTCGAACATTTCTCAGGCTGACATCGCGAACTTCTGCTGATAAACCCAGACCAAGAAAACTCCGGTTCTCGCAGTAGAGCGTGCTCGGCCCGTTTCCGCAGTCGCACCCTTTTATTCCGATGCACGGACTCTGCGATGATTCGATTCCCTCGACTCCTGATGGCGATGGGGACGACGACTGCGGCAAAGTGTCCGCGGTCGTCGTCCCCACGAGCAGCAGCAGCTCACCGACGACGTTGACGGCGACGATGATCTCGATGATGAACGACCACCACGTACCCCGAACCACCACCCGCTCCCTCATCCCTCCTAATACCTGCAAAGTGATTGGATCCAGTAGAGCACGAATCTTTCATTCCGTTCCTTCTTCGCTATAGTTTTTAATATTTTTCTCACATCCATCCACGCACACACACGAGCACACGTTCTGTCTCTCTCTTTCTCTCTCTCTCTCTCCCTCTTTGCAACGTTGCACGTGCTCTTTCTGTTCTTCTTGCTTTTTAATCTTTGTACGATCCTCTTTCGTTCTCATAGATTTATTGTTCGCATCTACGCTTACGTCTTATACAAAGTCAGCTGCTATCAATGATGATAATGACGACGACGACGACGACAACAAAAACGCCGACAACAGCAACAATGACAACAATGACGAATATAAAAAGTAGATGTGTCACGAGTAAAAATCGTAAGGAACAGATCTGATCGGATCGGTAGGCTACGAGAGGAGGCCCGTCTTTGACCGATTAACCAGTCCAGCAATTGGGATCGGTCGTGAGAACCAAAGTGCCAAACGGCAAACCTACCTAATTCCTGACGACAGAGAGAACCGAGAGAGCTTTTGTTCTAACCGTTCGCAAGATATCCACTGGAGCGATTTATAGACGCACAGGTGGCAGCGTGTTTAACAGGATGCATAATGTCGCGTTTATATCGCGCTTCAGAGCATCGTGCTTTACTTTATTTACTTAACGCTTTACTTTACTACGCGATCTTGAAGCTCCTTTGCTTTCGGTACGTTTAACGCGTGTCACATGACACATTCGTGCATCCCGGCGGCAGACTTCCCGGACGAGCAGCTGCCGCGTACCCGAGAGACAAAAACTGACTGACTGGCGGCAGTATACACCGACTGCTGCGGCCTCCTCGTGGCTCCTGGTTGGCCGAATGGCAACACTGCGCGGCGCCGACGCACAGCGCTGCCGTTCTTCCTTCTGCTACACCGTGAGCGCGCGCGTCACCCTTGCCATTCACCATCGCCGTCGCCATTACAGAGTCGCTCACTCTCTCTCTGTCTCTCTCTCTATCTACCCACCCACTATTGCTTTACTTTATAGGCGTCTCACTTAATATTAAGGATCCTTCAGGCTGAATCTCGGTTCAATCGCAACGGGGACGATCCTTCTTTGATCGGGTGAGAAATCTTACCTCTTCGTTCCCTCTTCGCTTCTACCTCTTCCCAGTCTACTGTTAACCAAACTCTTTTCGTAACGGTAAATCCTCTTCTGAAAATCATTCCTCTCTCCGCCTTGAAAATTGCCAAACAATTGCTTCCTCGAGTCTCCCTGAACTTCTTATCGACACTGTACGAGCCTCCTCCAGGTAAATTCTGGTTGGCAGGTGACCGTGCAGAGCCCCTCTCCTACTATCTCGACTCTATTGGCCTCGACATTTTTCTGTCCTTCCTCCGAGAGGCAAAGTCACTCTGCTTCTGCAGCACAGCACGTCGAACACGAGACGAAAACGAAAAGAACGATGGCACCGAGACACGTCTAGTCCGAAAATAACAAAGTCTTACATCAGAGTCTTCCTCGTAGTTTTCTCGAGGGGGTTCCTTGTCACCTTTTTGCCAACTAGCCAGCGGGCGAATCCGCGTCTGCCAATCGACTAAAAGTCGCCGCGTCCTCCCTGCTGCCTAATGCCACTTAGAATTAAAGAAATTCAAAATCGACTCGCGACGTTTCGAACGAACGGCTACTGACTAAACTCTTTCGACTTGCCTCGAGTTTACCCAAATGTCGCGTAGCCGAAATCGATCGCACCTATACCTGGCATATTTGGGTGCTGCGATCTAACCGTGCTAGATACGATCCTTCTTATTTTTATTTTCGCGATCCAGTACATAAAATATTAGGCTTTGCCAAACGCTTGTCGCGTAAGTTACACTGAACACGCCGAAACAAATAATGCAGAAGACGTTCTCCAAGGATGACGTCGATTGGTCGGTTGAGATGTTTGAGGATACGCCGTAAATAACGACTGATTAAACGTGACAACAGTTGATCTTTGATACGCTGATTGTGGTTAGGCAAATACATTCGCTTGATCGAAGACCGAGTGGTTCGCCCGTCATTATGCAGATACGCGTCTCATTATTGATTCGTTATCGCCTTTCTCCTAATAACCTTTTTGCGGTTCTCAACTCGTTCGTATTCACATTGACGAATGCAGGAAGAAAAATTGTGCTAGTGCGCTCGTGCTTCGATGATTAGCTCCAGCTAATAGTCAGCTGCTGTGGACGTAGTGTACCCTGAAACTTGCATTTGTTTCTTTCGTTATTTTAGTACGCGGCCTTGGCGATTTATACAAGCATGTAATCTAAGAAATAATCTAGTCTGCGACACACTTCTTCCATGCTTCGCAACCTTATCAAAAGGATATTGACTTCTTCAGAGGTATCCTTGTTGCTCACAGAGCGCGTCGGAAGCCCCGAGAAATGGACGGGCTCTGCGTTGACGATGGTCAGGAAAATATAGCTAGTGTATTATATATACTCGATATTTTCGGCACACCGACATTTCCTCGGAATCGTGCCGATTCCTTCGATGTTTCTACTTTACGCTGAGTTTTTAAAAGTTGGCAGATTCTCGGATTTTCATTGGTCGAAATCCAGTCGGGCCGCCTTGCGGCGTCAGCATTACGTAACCTCGAGAACGGTTTGCTCGACGCCACGTTGCAGGCTGAGGTAGGGCCACACAGGTAAAACTCGGGCCAACAGGCAGGCTACCCGCCAGGTTGGACGGTTGGTTGCTTCGCTTTGCCTGATTTTACTGTTCAGCTCGGCAACAGCTATACCGAAGCCGAAGCATCTAGGGAGCAGCAGTCACGGCTGCGTGTGTTGGTTGGGTAGAATCGGTGAGCCTGGTGGCACCGAGTGAAGGAGGAGAAGAAAGAGTAGGAAGAGCAGGAAGAGGGTAAGGCAGGCGGGGAGGGGGGGGGGGAATGCCGGCGACTCCGAGTTGCTGCGAGTGGGCCGAGCACAGCCGTGGCAGTTTGATCAGCTGGGAGAAACGCGGCGTTGCCAGCTCGAGTCGTATGGTCTGGGACAGGAGAGGCAACCGGATCAATATTAATCGAACTGGCAACGTCGTTGGGCCTTTATTTATCATCGTCGTGCCGAGCAGAACTAGAATTCAACCGACTCTGCTTCTTCAAAGAGACTCATTGCCAGGGACCTGAGACTGGCTTAACCTTTTCTCCTTCGTTTCCTCTACGCGATTCTTCGTTTCTGTTGACATTTTACAAAGGTTCATTTCACCGCAGGGACGCAGCCTCGAAATAATCCTTTCCTGACGTTTCCACGAGGAATATATCCTTAGCCTCGTTGAACTTGTGTGTGTGTGAAGTTCCATGGAGCCGAACCTCGACGCACCCCTCCTGCTCTGTCTGTCATTGGGCGTTGTCATGGCGGCTCGGGGATTGGTAAACAGAGTTTGGCAGTAACAATCGACTCATTGCTGTTGGATGTATTTCAGGGTTACGTTTCGTTCTGCTTCCGCAACTTTAGGACGATTCGAAAAGGACTCCCTTTCAGTTTAACTACCTCGTTATTGGCTCTTCTCAAAATCCCAGAGTACATGTGGAATAACTTATGTTTAGTGCTTTTCACACTCTCAATAGTTTAGCCAGAGGTCAGCTGTTTCGTGCGTATTCTGGACGTCGCTACGCACTATCTCTGGTCTTCGCGGATGTTTTCTTTCCTTTAGTCAGCCATTCAGGGCACTAAGCTAAGATTGAAGAGTAATGCACAAGTGAGCCTGGTTGGCCCGGATACTCTCTCTCTCTCCTCTCGAGTACCAATCGATATGGCACAAGTTGCACAAGGTGCTTGAAGCTGCTGGCATTCCAGGACCTGCTCAACGGTACCGCATGTACTGGCTCCCTCCTGAATTGGCCATTAAACGACAGGGATTCCCTTTCGACAGTTTCCTCGAAAACAGAAACTCCACTTTCGGAGGACGCCAGTTTTCAGATAAAGTTCTCGGTAAGCGCGTTGGAGGATTCTATGGATATGCATATGGAGAGAGTTACGAGCTTCTCGTTCACGTGGTTCCAAAGTAGAGTCGTCTGATGGCGTAAGGGTCAATGGACCATCCAAAAGAGACTGCTGAAGGCAGTCTGTAGACTTTACGCACAGTTTTGTTTACCTCCACGTGGAAATAGCGCTCGTTGTAAAATTACACGAGCCTCACGCAACAGCGAGCCAGACTCCCGCATCGTCAGCAAAGCCCCATACATACGTCAGTTGGGCCTTTAGTTCATTGGGAATATATCAGTAGAAGGAAAGGGACTTACTTTAGAGAAATTGATGCAAATCCTCGGAGGGTCTACAATTCGCTAAACCTTTTCGCAGAATCGTTTCAAGAAGTTTCTCTGGCTCGTGTATCTATGTAAATGGTAGTTTGGTAATGACTCGCGTAAAACGAGATCAGCCCCTCAACCACCATTTTCAACATCGAACCGTCCTCAAGTCAGCATATGCATTGGAATTCTTCAAAACACAACGGAATGCTTATTGTGCTGGATTTATCGTCAAGGTATAAAGGTAGTTTAAGTGTCAGACGCCGTTGGTCAGTTTTTGTAGAGGCTCTGTTACTCGATGTGGAAGCGTAGGACTTTGAGGCTAATCCCGCTTGACGGTAGGCTAGACGTTAAAAGTTCATGAGTCATGTAAATTGGATAAAGATTTTCAGGCTTCTGCGTCAGAGTAAACAAGCAGTGTTTCCAGAAGCGACTATCCCTGTGGCTTTCACGAGATACAAGTTCTGGCGTTTCCTGCTTTCCTACCACTGGCAGTGGAATCTTAGAAATTCACACGGTTTCGTTCGAAAGCCTGCAGTATTATTTCCTTCGAGTCGTTCCACTCATTTGTCTCCAGTCGAAGAAAAAAGGGGGAAAGAACGCACGACCTAGCAGCGAAAGCAGCACCTTTTCCATTTCGCTTTTTCACTTTCTCTCTCTCTCTCTCCTTTGGTTCTTGTCTTTTGTCTCCGAACATCGCGACCCGAGGTATCTTATCGATTCGTCCCCACCTCAGGGATTGATTAATTTTTTTCGATCGTCTACCCACTGCCGACTTTTCGTCCTACTATAATCCCGTCTCGAGGCATTAACAAAGCCTTTATCGTTACGTAAGCACTTAGCGGAAATTCGTGAAAGTAACTGAAATGGTGAAACTGATTCCTTATCGACAACCTTGAACGGTTCGATGAATTTCTCGCTGGGTAGCAAGGTCTTCGGAAAGAATCGAAAGTCCGTTTATAGTTGGCACAGTGACACGCATGACGATATAGGACAAGGTAAACCGTGTCCGAGCGGCAGCCATCTTCGAGCTTTTATACGCGTTGCAACACTACGGGATATAATTTCCAGAAGATCCCGAAATTGCGCGGGCGGTCTATGATAAGGTCTAGAGCATTCCATGAGGCCGTTCGCGCGAATCGTTTTTTAGAATAAATTAGGGAGAAAGTAACAGGAGTACGTGAGAGTTGCTAGTGCAGTCGAATTTCATCCGTTTACAATAATGGCGTGTTTGCTGATGTGGCGAAGACGCCATCTTAGCGTTGTCGTCGTCGGTTTACGTGACGAGCGAAAGCAGGCTAATGGCGGAGGAGGCTCGACCGTGGCGCCATCTCTCGGCCGCTTTAGTAGCACTGCTTTTATGAACAGAAATTCCCAAGAGATGTCGCTTCCATACAGAAAGTCGGCATAGCGCGGACTTACAATATGCGCAGGTGTAGCAATCAAGAGCGGCGGTAAAAAAATTTACAATTCCAATTGGTTCTATCTTTTATGGTTTCAGTGCACGCACTTCGTTAAGGCTGGTGCAGATCAGGGTCTCACCCCATCCGACGTAGTCCTGGCGGCGGACATCACCTTCTCCTGTGTAGCCGATCCGCAAGCCGCTAAAGACGTAAGTTGCTGACAAATAGCGTGAATCACGCCGACATCCAGGAGATTATGCTTAAAAACAAATGAATTGCAGATGGTCTTCGGGAACTGCGGAGTTCTCATGGAGATATCACCCGATAAAGGCTACGTGGAGATGACAGGAATCGACGCGGAGACCTCCCAGGATATCGCCGAAGCGATAAATGCAAAAGGTGGGCGCTATCTCGAAGCGCAGGTCCAGGGTAGCAAGACACAGGCGCAGGAGGGCACTTTGGTTATTCTGGCAGCCGGGGATCGGTCTCTCTTCGACGAATGTCAATCATGTTTCGAAGCCATGGGCAAGAACAGCTTCTATTTAGGCGAGGTTGGCAATGCGTCCAAAATGAACCTGGTTCTGCAGCTGATGGCTGGCGTCACTCTGGCCGGTCTCGCGGAGAGCATGGCTCTCGCCGATCGAGCAGGACTTCAGCAAAAGGACGTACTCGAAGTATTGGAATTGACGTCCCTGGCTTGTCCCGCGATTCTCGATAAGGGTAAAGGTAGGGTCGAATCTTCTTGCAAATGTTTTTGCATGTTTCTCATAAGGTACGCGTAAACAATACCAACTTATAAATATGCGTTCTTATTTACTTTCAGCCATCATAGAAGGAGGCTTCCCGACGCAGCTACCTCTTCAGCACATGCAGAAAGACCTAAGACTGTCGCTCGGCATGAGCGACCAGCTGGAGCAACCACTGCCATTGGCTGCTGCAGCGAACGAGGTCTATAAGCACGCGAAGCGCTTGGGATATGGCGAGCACGACGCGTCGGCCGTTTACATCAGAGCCAGATTCTAACGAGCTGCGCTCTGCCATTATCGGGCCTTTTACTATATCATATTTATTGCAATACCTGCTGTCGTCTTTATGCGCTATAATTCCGAGCACGAACGCGAACACACGAGGACAGTGACGACGAGCACGACCGGACGTTCAAATTTTTGATCGTTAGTAGAAACAAAAAGAAGGCAAGCAGAGGAGGAATTAAAGGAAAGAGCTGCACGCGCTTTTCCGGTGCAATTATATATAGAACAGAACAAAGAAGAAGGATTCTGCGAAGGCTTATAATATTCGGGGTATGTTTCACCTTTACCGATAATCGCTTCTTCGATGATTCAAAAAGCCCTGGAAGAATAAATTAACGAGCCGAGCGTCCGGTTGATCAGCGATAACTGGTATTTGGGTGGTATGAGAACGATAGATATATGCCGCATGAAAATGACGGCTGGCCACGGTGGCTGCAGTGATAGCAGTTTGCCGAACCGATAATCGACAAAAGGACTGTATGGACCCCACCCCCCGCACTTTAGCGAAAGGAAAAAATTTCAACTTTGAACTAGCATCTTTAAGACTCATTTCCCACTACGGTATGGTTGGGTCAAATGTAAACTGTTTACAAGAATCGTCAAAAATGAAGTATCGAACGATGTGTACTGGAGGACAAGGATGAAACAGCATGTATGAATGGATGAAATGATAATTCATGTGTTTTATCGCATCATTAGACACGAGTATAACGACAACAAAAAATAGACGTCTCTTCTGGAATTGAGGCATGCATTTTTACAGGGACACTAATTCAAAGCTACTGGATATTTTTTATGTTTCTTTGGATCGTGTTTGACACAAGCATACGTGTTAACGGTTAATGGGAATTGTGTATCTTATTCGAGTCGATCAGAGCAAAAGTAATTCGCTCGTAAATTTCGAATTATGTGACCTCCAAATGGCACTTTTACCTAAATTAATCATGTTAGAGAGAGAGAGAAAAATCTATAATAGAGTGGACAAGACCAGAGAATGTATTTGAGATGAGCATGCGTCGCTATCTTTGAAATCGATGCTCGTAGCAACCCTTTGATTTATTTCAAAAAGATTTAAAAAAGCCTCTAATCTCTTCAACATCCGTTCGATCGAGATTCAATTTCGGAACGTACCCTTAATTGAAATTTTACTCTCTGCTCAGCCGCAATATCTATCCGAGATGCTCTTCGCTATGTCACCTCCGATCTCTTTGATTGTTGATTCACTATGTAGACGAGAGTTGCCTATTTTTATGTAATAGATATAAACTATCTAATAGTTTTGCGTAGGGGATTATTCTAGATGTAGAATATAAAGCAGGGCGAAAGTTTTGATAGAGCAGAAGTCGTGAAAATTCACCTGTAAGTTTTACATGTCGAAAGATATCTTGGATTTGTTGCCGTTGCTGTTACTACTGCTATTACTACTACTACTACTACTACTATTATTACTATTACTGCTACTACTGTTACTACTATCGCTACTGCTACTACTTGAAATACTTTTTCGACTCTGGGAATGGTACTAGGTCGGATCGGGTAAACACTGTTGACAAAAGACACCGAGCAAAAGAATCGACGCGGGATAAGACATCATAACATAAATGTAGTCGGCTCGCAACGCGAGTTCCACTTTCAGGGGCCATCTTCCCGCGGATTAGACTGTAAAGAAGTCCCCCTGTTAGCGCAACCGATTTCGCGATTCATCTATACACATAAAATAGCATAACATCAGAACGGCTATTGGCTAAAGGCCATATCATATTCTATGTAACTAGACGTATATGAATAACACAGTTATAGTTTTTAGTTACAATAATAATTGTACATGTAAGAAAAATGAATTGAACCATTAATAATACTATATGAGACACAGGCATATAAATATGTAGCTATACAAAGGAAAAAGGAATAAAGGAGAAGCAGAGTATGTGTGTGGGCCGAGTGCACATACGTACGTTGCATCTGCGATACGTGTTATATGTTTTGTCACGAAATACTGGTTTTTGAATAAATACATATTTGAATTATCTCTTCGTTTCCCAAGCTCTATATATCCTCGTTGGCAATGTCTCTTTAGGATCCCACGTAATTCCTACTCCCAATTACCCAATGGCGGCACGTGCAGCTCAGCGCGTTTGACGTTCTTTCCAAGGTGGGAAAGTCCTTCCAAGTCCCAGCAAGCCCCACTCTCTGCGGTAGCCACGGCGTTGTTCCTGTTGCTGCTGTTGTCGCTTCTGTTGCTGGTTAGTGGTGTCGGTGTGGTATTGGTAATTTCCGTCATGTGTGACGTAGGACAAAAGAGAGGGGCAACTGGTAGGTAGAGGCAGGCAAACAGGCCGCATGCGCGACGTGCGAGAGAGAGTGATCGTCTGGGTGCGACAGAGAAAGAGAGAGAGAGAGAACGAGGGAACGGATGACACCTGTGGCTTGGCCCCCCCGATCAGTCCCGCCGCGACTGTCCACGCGCCGCTACATCCTCGACGAGGACCATACGTTCGACGTCCACGTGACATCGTCACCCGAAGAACTACTCAAGCCTGGCTCTTCTGGTATCCATATAGTGTATCCGGTTTACACCTGTCATCAGCGACTGCACGGCCAGACTTTCGAAAACTTCGTAAATAAGTTGACATGGCCGGAATCACGCGTTATCGCTCCACATTTCCTGTCCCTCGATTATCTTCGATTCCTCATTCGACTATCTTGTGCGCAATTCCATCCCATCTCTCTCGACTTCGTCTCAGAACAATTATCGTCGTATTCGTATTCGCGTTCGAATAAAAGATGCTCCGCGCTCTCTTTATCTCGCACACAGGATCCGGCAAGAATTCCGGCCGCGGTTTACGCACGGCCGAACAGCCACCTCGAGAGAACGGAACGCGCTCCGTTTCTCCGACAATGCGCAACGCCATTCTTTAGGAAGCTACACAGCACTGTCATTTCGTAATCGCTGCGCACACGACATCTTTCCCACTCGACTTCAGTGACTTTACTGCCATTACAGATTTACTCTTGCAATATGCTAAAATTCTTCTTGCCGTTGCTCTTGTCAATTCCGCAGTGACTCCATTTTTACCCTTTGCTCCAGTTTTCTCGGATGTCTTTTGCTTTCGCACAGATTGCATAAATACGTGAAGAAGCGAGCCAGTCTTCGAATGACACTCAGACACTCTCTCTCTCTCTCTCTCTCTCTCTCTCTCTCTCTCTCTCTCTCTCTCTCTCTCTCTCACACACACACACACTCACGCGCGCGCGCGCACTCTCCTCCCGCCAACCTTCCACCTTCGACCTACTAATCGCCATACTACGCCGTACTCGGAGACATATTGCAATTTGTCAGCGTGTTTTTCGATTTTACTACGCGTCAACGGAAACAAGGCAAATACCTGAGTTACGATGAATTTTTCTCTTTTCGAATTTGAATAGGATTTTCAGGAGGTGAAGGAGGAGGAAGTGCAGTGAGAAAAGTCGGTAACGCAGCGCAAGAACCGAGCGCTACTCTTCTTATAGAAAGTCTCTAGCTTTCGGTGTTGTGAACTCGTGAGCCTATCGAGGTTCGCTGCGCAACTCTATTTCGTGGGACGATAAATAGCTCGTGGGTACAGGTTAGGAGTCTTATGAGATTTTGATAAGTGTAAGAGAGCCGAAAGAGAGAAAAGGAATAGCGTAGCCGTGTGCGGAAGAGTGTGCTGCGAGGATCGAGTCGCGTCTGCTGCCGTCACGGACCGTCCGACGTTCGATTCTACTGATTCTAGCGCCTCGATTCGAGCGCCACAAGTCGACGACGCGGCCACATTCCAAGACATGGATTCCGGAGGGTTTTCATCCAGCGAAGTAGAACGCTTACGGTACAATTTTCCAGCAAACTTTGAAACGCCCAGATCGCGTTGCTTTTTCTAAGGCCTCCAGCGAACTACAGTCAACGGTACGACCATCGCTTTGCGTCTTTATATTTTATTTATATATTCTATGAGCGATTCGAGGATTTTAGCAGAGTCTTATTTTCCGTCGTAGAGTCATGTATTAATGGCCGCGCGTTTGAACCAGCGAACCTGCAGGACTGGACGTAGCTCGACAAAGAGTCGAGAGGCAAACTACGAGAATCGTTGGACCGAACTGCGTCGCGGCGCCTTATCGTGAAAGCGATCCTACTTACCGAGCGTCCTTGGATCACGTAACGCTTTTCCTCTCCGATCTGCCGTTCCATATTCTCCCGTGCGAGCGATACCCTCTGCCTCTCTCTCTCTCTCTCTCTCTGCCTTTTGGCTTCTTTGTCTCTTTCACTGGTTCCCGAGGTGCTCCGCGATAAGCTTAAAGGTTCCTCGGGTTCCGTCGAGCCGTTAGAGGGAAAGGAGCGATAATGCGGAAATCGAAGAGGCAGTGCCCCGTGACAGTTAAGTTGGTAAATTCTACCGAAGCGCCACGGCGCTGCTAGTAGGGAGAGCGCGAAGCATTTTTAAAAGTGCTTGGACGGTAGCTCTATCTCTTGCGACAATCAGCAGACGTCACAGCTCGACACGGATGGACGGACGTCACATTTTCGAGCCTTCCTCGCGCGATTATTCGAGACACTCGAACGTCAAAACATCTGGCCGTGGAGTCGCTCTTTGCAAAAAGAGAGTGCTCGGGGTATTTGGAAAAGCAGCTCCTCCCGAACACGAAACTTCCTTTCGCAGGCTGGCAGCGTGAAGGCCTGTTGCTAAGGGACAACCATCGACGACATCGTTGTTGCCGACTGTCATTGCATTGTGGACGGACGCGATTACGGCACTCGCGCCGTGATAATTTCTGGAGCGGCTGCTCGACGTTTCTAAAAACAGCAATCTTCAGATAAAGGCCCACGGAGGAGGTGCTCGCGATCGAGGCGTCTCACCTCCTCTCTCGCTCCAACTGCCCGGTGGGCTCTCTGACTGTCTCTCTCGTACGGCCGTTCTCTTACCACGAATACGAGAGAGACTGTCCCCGTCAGATTAACGTCGTCGGCAGCAGTAACACCAGACACGAGTAAGAATCCTCCTGTTATACCGTCGCTACCGACACAATTGCTGCTGCTGCTGCTGCTACTACTACTGGTATCGTCGAAGGAGTATCACTATCGAAGCTTCTGCGAAGAAAAGTTGGAAACGTCCGCCAGGAACTCGACGCCGAGACGTCGTTCGGCAGGCCAAGCGAATTATCGGCCGAGAACGTGTGGAGTAAGTGGAAACCAATGTGCCGCTTGTAGCTCACGGTGAATGGAAAGCTAACAGATCGCACCACCACACAACAGTGATGCAGTGCTGTAGTGTCAGTGCCTTGTGCCTTGTGCCTACTGCTTGGATTACTTGAAGATGAATTCATCCGTCGGATATTATGACGATAGGAACCCACTGCTCAAGGGCACTCTATCCAGGTGAGTTTGATGCTCCCCACTTCGCTTCTTTCTCTATCTCTAATCTCTAATATCTCGTGTTGAACTTTTTTCCCCACCCACTAATCGCAACCCTTCCTCCTCGACTGCTCCTCCGGACTATATCTTCAATCTATCGGAACCCCACGTGCGCGCCTCCATATGCTTTTCTCTCCAAACCAACTTGCACTGGCGGCTTCGGACTTTACGAACACGCCAGTTAGAGCGAGAGCAGTGTCTCGTCGTGGCACGTGTGCCATGGGCCTAAACTTTCCGAGCGAAGAATTGTCGCGAGGCTACTCGGAGTAGCCTCGTTTGCATAGCCTTCGGACACGCGCGAACCCCGAATTCAAGATGTCTGACGACAAGAGCAGAGACAGCAACATCAGCAGCAATGACGCGGTAGGCAACCGTTCCGCGCGTTACTAGGTCGCACTAGGTCACGCTAGGTCGACATTGGAGGCCTCTCTCGAGGTCTCTTTGCACGCACTACCTTCCCTCTCCTCCAGCTCCTCCCTCTCCACCCCCCACTAGATGGTCTAACAGGAGGGAACGATCGACGTTCCAGCAATTTGGTGAACGTGGCTATGGCCACCGAGGACCCCGATACGTGATGTGGGACAGGGTCGCCCGTGCAAAAATCCCAATCGGAACCTTCCCTGGTCCCCCTCCATCGTGTCAAGCTGGGGGCCTTGTGCCCCGGAATCCTTCTGCGATACATTTCGATCCTATTTACGTCGATACAAGAACTCCTCAGGTTCGAAAGGTGGTCACGTGTGTTCCTAGTTATCCCGTAGGATTTGTATTCAGCGCTTTACTCCTGAATATTAAAGATCCAGGCAGGATTTGTGAGCCTGACGTCCTCGACTCTCGCGCAGAGCTGTTCACGGGGAGAAAGGCGAGGAGAAGGCTTTCGCCGTTGGATTCACAAACTCGCTGACCTATGGGAAGTCTTCAGCCAGAGAATTCAACGACTTCTCGATTTCCAAAATCTTCCATCGTCAGTGAAAGTAAAATCTGCATGATCCAGTTGCTCTTCTTATCCGCTGTCCTGTTCCGTCGAACCGTAAAGGTTCGAGCTCATTTGCAATTGAGCTCGAAATAGCCGAGGTACCTGTAAGGATCATTTTTACTCCTCGAGGGAGTTCTCGAAGACGTCATAACGGACGTTCCGGTACGTCACTCGCGATATCATGGATCAGCCTGCAGTCGACACTTTCACCCGCGGGTTTCTAATGCCAGAGGTTTCAAGTTTGGCCGCGCTCGCGCGACTTTGTAACTTGACAACTTCCCTGGCTCGCCCCTCAATGCTGTTCCACAATTTATAGCTGTAAGCAGTTGGTCCGAGCTGCTGAGATCGTTCACACGAAACCGCCCATTTCTTCTCGATCGGAGCGTCTGCTGGTACAGATCGGAAATTCCACCGGTTCTTTATTACGGATATTCGGTCCGAGTGCTGTAAGAACGGCAGCAGACAGGCAGGAGATTAAATTCGCTCCGGTCCAGCTTCGACACAGTCTTTGTTCCTTTGGAATGTAAGCGCACTTGTTCCAAACTCTATTTGCACGCTTCCACCGAACCATCAAACATTTGTACCGCCGCCTCAGCGGCCCTAATATTACGTAGACGTCCTACTGGCTGCTGATCATTGATCTTGTCTCCAATGGAGAACTTCGCTCTTGGCTATAGTAGAACGTCGCTCCGGCACGTCTCAAGGTCTGTATACATCGCGCATCCATTGTCGCCGCTTCGAAAGATTTCCTGCAAATCGTTTATGGCGGTGCCGCTGCTGCGCTCTTCTTGTTGCGATAACCCGCTGTACGTTCACAGTGCTGCCAGCGATGCGAACGATGCGCGTCTTACGTCGAGCGAACGCGCAACCAACTTACGAAGCAGAGGGAGCCAGACGAGTGTTCCGTTAGTCCTCGGAGATATCCTCCTGGGAATCATCCGGCCGAGTTATCGCTCGCGTCCGCTTGGCCTACCCGACAATTAAATTCAGTCTCTTTTCAATCGGTTGTTTTCCTTTTCGTTCCCTCTCCTTTCCTCCTTGTGGGGCAGCTGATAACGCTCCTCCACGATCGGTACGCTTATACTCGCCTAGTTGCCAGTGAGCTTGGCCAAAGAGTCATTTAAGCGATCGAGGCAGGATTAGGGCATTTAGACCCAGACAGGAGGTTCCTTCGAGATTCATCTGGCTGGCTCCTTCGTCTCCTTTCTCCCTTTGAATCCCCCAAACTCTCCTCTCTCTCTCTCTCTGCCCACGGTTGCACCTTCTGCCTCACCCGCTCGCCACCCACTCCTCCTCTTCTCTCGTTTGATTAGCATAGTCGCGAGCAACGCCGAGCTCCAAGTAAATCTTGCTTGGACTGCGCAATAGAGGCGTCACGTGTCTGCTGTTTTGTTTACGTCGCAGCCCCGAGTGAAAGTTCCTTTCGGGATGGAAGCAAAGCCGTTGTATTGTTACTTGAAATACGTTTCCCTTCCGATTCGCAGTTGGACAACTGAAATAGAGATACTCGAGAACCGATTGGCCATGTTTCTTCGTTTGCCGATACGTTCGGTGCATTTAAATGTACTTCTATGTGTTTTTCGAGCACACGTGTCACGAGGACGATACGAGAAGGTCTTTTCGAAGACATAACTCACCAGAGTCCGCTTGGGAGACACCTTTCGCAAGCTCTGGCAAAATGAAATATTCGAGAGATGTTGAAAAAACAGAGCCGAAGCAGCAATGACGATTTGCAGCGCCTTTACTTACCCAGTCAAGATATGCACGTGGTACGTCTATGCGATGCATGAAAAGAGGTTGTGCTGCGGTAGCGCAGCTACAGCCTTCAAGGCGACAGCTTGCGCAGGCCAACGAACTGCGAGAGCTGAAAGCTGCCGCTACTTGCCGCTACTTGGCCCTACTTGGCTCCCTCCTCTCTCCGCTTCCCTCTGGTTATCTCTACCTGCGCTATCTCGTCGGTCCAAAGATTCGCAATTCCTGACGAATCACTCGACTCGCTCGATTATTTGTTCCCGATTATTCGATGCGCTCTGGAATAATTCGGAGATACTTTGCCGAGCTTTCACATCAAAGTTTCTCCAGAAGAATTTGGATGGGTCGTCCGATCGATTCTCAACGACTGCCAGAAGTCGATTGGGTTTCGAAAAACTGATTGCCATTTCGCGTGAACACGCGAGTTTCTTGAGTCCGTCGACTCGTTCCGGAATCGAGAGGATCCGTCCGGCCGCGCCGACTGGCTCAGTTGGTTCGTCAGTTGGGCTGCCTGTTTATCCGTTGAGCTCGTTAGTTGGCTAGTTGGTTAGCTGATTAGTTCGCTGGCCCATTGGCTCTGGCGTCGATTCGTTCGACGAATAAGACCTTGTGGCTCATTCCTCCGTTCTCCACCATTCTCCTCCGCTCCGTTAACTGCCTATTAATCGTTTGAGATTTATTATAATAATTACGAAACGAGTGACATGCACAAGCGCGCCTTGCGAGGCAGGAACGAAGAGAGGGTAAGTGGTGCACGCCGAAAGCGTCGGGCGTTGATAAAAAGCGACGGCTCTGTAGCAGTGACCGCCCGACGCTGACCCCGGCATTAGTAGCATTTTGCTTCCCGATGGGTATCTGGGTCGAGAAATGCCAAACTCGCTAAATATATCCTCGTACTAGCCAACCGGGCATTTCTTCGCGGCATCTCGACACGACACGACGCCTTTGCGAGACGCACCATTTTCCTCTCGCTCGCTCCTTGAGCAATCGACTTGCGTTAGAGACGCCTCGGGAAGTTTGCTCTTGGGGCTGCGATATCTTCGCTGGGCTGCTTCGCGAAGACACCCACCCTCTTCCGAGCCTCAATCGTCACGTCAGGCGTGAGAAGCCACGAGAGAGGAGAAAGATGATTGGATAGACTTGAAGAAAATTCAGCCAGGGAAACTTGCCAAAGGTAGAGCTTGCCGTGAATGGGAAATTCCGTTTGTGCTTCCCAGAGCAGTAGGCACGTGGTGCCAGGACGATAAAGAGATACGAATTTTCTGGAAACATATAACACGTCTATAGACTCTTGCGAGTATTTCGGCTCCGTAAGAGATACGACGAGTGCTTTTGGAGAGAAGGCGGATACTCAAGTTTGCGCGCGTCCCTGCCCACCAAGAAATCAATAGGGTTTTACGTAGACAGGGAGGACGTGTTCAGAGAAGCGTGGACGCTCTGAAAGAAAGGGAGTCAGCGAGCGCGTCAGGGCGCGCGTCATCAGTGCCAATGTATAACGCGTGCCGCTTGATTCCCAAGAGACCACAAGAGATGTCTAAGGTCCGGTTTCCAAGTCTTCGACTCTCCGAACTCGAGCTCTTGTTCAGAGGGTATCGGCCCCTGCGTAGATTCGAGCAGTCCGAACGAGATGCGAGATCCTGTCTTCTTCTGGAAAAGAACAAATTCTCGAGAGCCACGTGCGAGGAGCATTTGTTCTTCCAGTGATTATTGATCTTGCAGTGCATCGAAAAGGACCACTGATAAGAGCACAAATCTTATTTCTATATAGTTTTAGCAGGGAGATAGGAAAGGCGCGTACAGTTTGTACGTTGTCATATGATCGTGTAGGACGCGTAGGGCGCGTTTACTAGGCGCGCGAGACGCGTAGGCTGATGCGGAATCGGGTGACGTAGCGCTTGCGTGACGTAACGGAAAACCTGCGTCACCGGTGACGTCAAAGTCGGAAGACGAGACGGGAGGACTTCGACCTGGTTAGCGTTGACGGGAACTTGTTGCTGCACACCAGTTCTCGAGTGGATTAAGAAAGAGCGAGACACGCGACGGCGCTTTGAATCAACACGACTGCCGCAACTGAACTTTCTCGGCTCTCGTCTCGGCGACGTCAGCATCCCGTCGTCGGGACGCTTCCGATAAAGAAAAGGGAAACCAGAGCCTGTCTGCCGTTAGAACGGGGAACACGATAGATTTTCCAGATCGCATTCGATCGCTAATCGGCAATTTCTCGTGAATCGTAAACGACGAGATAGCTGGATAAACTGTCAATCTCCATTGCATAATCTTTTTATTCAACATTTCCTTGTGGACGAGATCGATGCTCCCAAGGGCAGTTATCTCCAAATAAGCAAGATAAGATGCCCAGTGTTATTCGAGTCAGACACGTTTCTCAACTGTCAGGCCTTATCCTCGGTCGGCCGTTGTGACGTTGTTTCGAATTTTAGCACGCATCGTGTAACGCTGACTTGGCATAAAGCGAGCGTGTACGTACGTGAATAAGGCCCGCGAGAGAAATCTTAAAGAAAAACGGCTGGAGCGAAGGTCCTTCGAATAGTTACCGACAAAGGTAGGTTCATGGCGAAGCGTGATTCAGCTTAAGGAAAAGCGCAATTTAGCTGCGATGTCGAGCAATGGCCGACGATTGCCTCATTGAGAACACGCTCTGGGCCAGCACGTGAAGCTACGAGGGACTGTACCGTGACGTCACGCGCCCAACTCCTCCGATAACCTGGACTTTGGATTGTCGTACGTGTAAAGGCAATGTACTTAATGTTTGTTGGGCAACTGAAAAACAGGAACCGATCGAGCAGGAAACAGTAAACAGCTGGTCATCTTTGTTATTCTGCGGATTTCGGTGCAATCGCATTTTCCGTTATACCGACGGATTATGATAATGGCTCACCGTTTTTAACGCTGTTGATAGAAAGTCTACCGACCAGGTGATATCGACTGACCGTTCGAGCTTGAGCAAATTACGCGACCTGCTGATCGCAATGTTGCGCAGAGCGACATCGATTCGCAGTTCGATGTTTGTCGCTGAAGAAAAGTGAGAAGCGTGTATATTAAAGAGTAAATAAATGCGGCGCGTGTACCCCGGTCTTTTTCCATAATTTCTCGGGGGAGCGTGAAGGCAAAGGGGCGATGAGCGAGAGAGAAAGAAGCAATAGGCAGGCGTGCGTCCCTCTGGACTGGTGGTCGAGCACGCGCTCGCCCGATGCACCGTTACGTCACGTATAATGCGCGTCGCGCCGTTACGTTCGCGGCGAGCGTGAAGCTGGCCGCCGCCGCGTCGTATTTGTGGGTTTTGTCGTTGGATGTATGCGAGTATGGCGCGCGAGGAAGACGAGGGGAAGAAGGAAGCGGTGGAGGAACATAGGAAGGTATAAACATAGCCGAGTATCGCTGAGTCGGTAAGGCAGTTCCCAGGGGGGGAGGGGGCCGCAACTGGCTGACCTGTTTCCTCGATGGCGCCTTGATGTGTCGCTTCTATGGTTGCTTCTCTCCAAAGTCTTCTGGTGAAACGTGGGGATTGCGGGCAAGACGACAGCTGGGAAAAAGACTCGTAGCAGCAGCAGCTCGAGGTTCGAGAATCGCCGTGTAATGGCGCTAGGAGTATCGCTCGAGTCGGTTCGCTTTCCACCTTCTCCGCTACGGTTGGCGCTCCGGCGCTGCCATGAACGACGATGGCAATATGGCTTCCGCCACCGCAAGCAAGTGAGAGTAGTCAAAGTGACATCGAATTATGGTGGAAAAATTAAAGGTTCGCGGTGCGTCGCGCGTGTGATTGTGGCAGCGCGGGTGCGCGCAAGGAGTCCGAGGTGCCCTGGAACCTCAGAAAAGAATTTCAAGCTTCGCAAACGTGCGATTAACGAAAACCGTGAGGCTGCACGCACGGGACAGCTATATATCGCGTAGTAGATTGTGCACACGAAAACACAACCAACCAAGAGCGCTCAGAAACGGCGAGGAACGTTGCTTCTCTGCGAATATCGTCTCGCTCTTATGTATTTCGTTTTGCTCCATTTTATTTTCTCTGCTTTTCTTCCACCGTTTCCATTTTACCTTTTCAATTCTTTTGCACACGGAATCCTCGTTCAGGACTTCGGACATTCACACTCCTAGGTGTGTACTGGTGTGTACGTTGTGCGGCCGTGCGTGTGTGAATTTGTGCTGCAACGAGAACTGAGGCCGCCGTCGAGACGACGACGTCGACGTCGACGTCAACGTCGTCATTCGGTGTCGGCTGATCGGTCGGTATGTCCGTCGGTCGGTCGGTCTAAATATCTCGGTCGGTGCGCGCTTTGCCTCCATCGGTGTGTCGTTTGGCTGCCCTGCGTGTGCGTCCATGCACGCTGGCATTGGACGGTGTGCATAAGTCGCACAGCGTGAGAGAAGCAAGAAAACTAGTGAGCGAGTGAGTGAGGCGACGTTGCCAGAGTTTTTCCGTCGAAGAGAGGCGCATCCGTGTTTCTCTTTCTTCATCTCTTGCTTCGCGCTCTTGCTCTTGCTCTCTCGAGGAAGAGGATTTTCGGCGGAATCGAATTCAACTCCGTAACGAGCGGTTGATGCCATGAGACTCGAGGCAACGTGCGACACGTGACACCCCGACAGAACAACGAGCTCGCAAGCTAACGTCATGAAAAAGCCACGGTAAGTTCACATCGGGAAAGTCTCTGATCCACAGTGTATCTCTCTTTATTTCGTACTTTTCTCTTTCTTCCAACTATACTTACTCGTTCACCCTGCGTTCTGTCGCAGACTCTCATTCCTTCCTACTGCAGAGTCCGACCCAGCTCTTTCTTTGTCCTTTTCCAAGATTTTCGAGTTTTACATCGAATCAGCCTGGTACTTATCTCTAATGGAAAATAAGTTTTCTTCGCGTCCAAGACGTGCTTCCACTGTTTCTCTCCGCTCTGCTTCTCTTTCTCTCATTTCTTTCTGCTTTCTAATTTCTAATACTTCCCTCTCCATTGAAGTCGCACCCTCTCGAGGAGTGTCCGATAGGAAGTAACTCCGGTGGAAAATGATGTGCACCTGCACCAAAGGGACAAGCAATGTGGAAAGTTACACCGAGATCTAGGCTGGATACTTTCTCGTACTCGCCAGAAGCAGTAGGACAGTCGAGCGAATGGACGTCGTCAGTCGACCGCGATGAGTAATTGTCATATTGTAATAGCCATACTGGCGACACTCAACAGGCAGCGCTACTAATGCCTTCCCTCAAACGCAATCGACTTGCTTCAGCGAAACGATACTCGGCAGTAAGATGCAATTAGTCGAAGCAGCTCGCAGTTCTTTCTGCATCTTTAGACAGTCAATCTATTGCTGCTTCGCGGTTATTCTCTCGTGATTATCTTTTTCATCTTTCTCGGCAGTTCCTCTCTTTCTCGTTTCGCCACATCTCAATTTAAAAAACCTCCTCGAAACTTCAAAGACACGGAGTCGTCAGTTTGACACAGCACACAAGAGGCACGAATGAGGAATCGACCCGACAGGTCGCCGCGGCTCACAGGGACCCATGCATGAGGAATTCGAATGAGAATGTGTTATTATGCGACGTGATAACCTCCATTACGATGATCATTCAATGGCTAACGGGCAGTCCGACACGTGACGTCGATCAAAGACCAGGAGACGAATGATCGAAAGCAGCAATCTGTGTGTCGCTGGATTGCGACTCGGGTCAGAAGGTAAAGAAAGGGAAGGAATGGAAGGCTCCTCGGTAACTTGGAAAAAAGGAACTGTCGCCGATGTCGTCACGCGTTCTGCGCGCCAGCAGTATCCCCCCCCCCCACGACCTGTAATGCAATGTAACCCGCTTATGTCCTTAAGTTGGGTATAGTAGCTGCTTTCGTATTATTGAAATTGTCGAACGGAGTGTAAATATGTATACGTCGCGCTCTCGGACATTTCCTACGAGCACAGGTCGCCCACTGTTATTCCCTTTCTTAGATTCGAAATGAAGCTTGAAGTGACACTGCTCTACTTCCCTCTTCGTATATCGTGTTCTTCGTTGCTAATCAAATGTTTCCGTAGATAAGGAACAATTTCATATACGTTAGTCCATCCATTTGATTTCTACGGCAGACCCAACCTCAGACTGTTAATACCGAATAAGCTCGCATATATGTAGCTGTATACGCTTGACTGGGGGAACGAAAGAAGTTTGAGCTAGACTAGTAAAAAATGATTCGCAAGAAAAAAAATAAGTGGCGCGTCGGGTGACGCTTTTTTACGCGTCCCTCCAGTCGAATCCCCGCGCAAACGAGGGTAGCTAAACGTAGGACAACTCTTGCTTGGCTTATACATTTTTTTTTTCCCCGGGGTAGCCGTTCGACCTCCAGACAACGCGGAGTGGGGGCGCGACAAGGACTGATATACTTGAATCTTGACTAAGCGATATAACAGTGGTGATTGGTGCGTGTGATATTGAACTTTGAAAATGCAGGATCACAGTAGCGTTACGCTAATTTTCACTTCTTCGTAGCTTATAAGCTCCCAGCTCATTTTCCTCATAACTATTCGGACTGTTAATGCTCGGCAGCACAGAGCTCCGATAGGATCACGATCAGAGATTGAGTACTGACAATGAATCCGTGAGTGCATTGGATATTGATTCCGTGCATAATCAGCCCTGGATTATTAAAAGTATTGTATTTATCCCGTGAGCGTGTATACGTACGCGTTACAGCCCGGTACTTCACTCCTCTAGAGTCTAATTGCTTCCTACCGTCCTCCATACTGTAGTAGCCGCTCGATATTCTGGTTGTCTCCAACCTGGCTAAAGCCAAGTACATACTGCTATCCTATTCGCGCCTTTGAAATGCCAAAGCCAACTGAGGCACTGACTTTCGAAAAAAAAATTGTCCAACGCCAGGATGACTACTGGCAAGACTTGCGCTCCCAGTCCGTTCTGACTGGCTTACGCCTTAATCGGTCTGGCTGCGGCCTGGCTCGAGAACAGAGTGTGAGCATGCGTGTCTCATTAACAGAGTGTGCCTCCGTGACCGGGTGAGGAGACCGACCACCCTACGTTCCCCACCTACGTGGAAGGTGTGCGACCCAGTGCAGTGCTCACGTGCGTCTTCAAAGTATATAGGACGCGAAAGCTTGCGAGCTTTAAACGGCGTTCTACTGTGTCGAGCGATATGATTATTCAGGGGACTTTTAACCTACCGTAACCCATTAGGAGATGGCCCCTCAAAGTGGTACCGATGTTGCGCGACTCGAGCCAGTCGACTCGACCCAGACCTCCCACCTATTTTCTTCTCGACTTCACCGTGCGCGTCTTTCGCATCCGCTCGATATAATCGCCAATCTCGTCTTCTGTCCTTCACAAGCTTTTCTTCTTGAAGGAACCTTATGATCGGTACGCATCGCCGATAGGGATGAAATTCAATTTGGATGGTTCGAAGGATAAAAAGGCTTTTAAAGGGGCTGCAGGGGGTTAGGCTGGCTCGAGAGCTTGGTCACTTGGTTAAATTGGCGTAAACTTTGTCCCTCAGGTAAACAATACGTTAATTGGCTCTCTTGTCCCTTATACCTGATCCTTTACCTAATATCGCTGCTGTTGCTCTAGCGCAGGGCAACAACGGGAGGGTTACAAAGTTCCTGGCCCGCTTGCGCGGGTCATAACAGAGGCAGGGCACTTGGAAAATCTAAGTATTTCGGAACCTTTTCGTTAACAACTTACCAGTTGATTGACCCTATCTCAATGGGATAGTCAGCTTTGGCGAATGGGCGAATGAGCGTTTGGGCGTGCTGGTAGTGCGTGAATGCGAGAATCGAATTGCTTTTCAATTGTGCATACTACTGATGTATGTATGTATATATATGTTGTACATTGAGAAGCTTCAGCCTTCGTGTGACCTCGGGTGACAATGAGTCAGCCGTGAGCAGCCGAGGTTCCTGCATGCCAGGTAGAGTCCTTTGGTCCCTATTGACAGTGGACGGCCTATCGTCGTACAAAGTCTTTTATTGCACGTCTTACGCCGGTCCCGACTTCTTACTCCCTTTAACGTATTTTTAATGCGCTCCTCCATCCTCCTCTCCACTTTCTTTCTTTAGCTTCGAAGTTTTGGCTATCCAAGCAAACAAACCGAATCACCTAACGGTATTCGTATGCGGGATTCCCAGAAATAAATTGCTTCTGTACATTTAACCAAGGCGCGAAATTCGCTGCTGAATTGCAAGGAGAACCAGCGAAAAGCAGTAAAAGACTCGGGGAGTGTATGTTGTGAGACACATGTACGTTCCATATTCATCGCGTAAGAATCGGACGATGGGTGAGAGAGCTAGGGGATGATGGGCGAGGGTGGTCAGAGAATAAGGGAGAAATGTGTAAATTGGAGAGACGCAGATAGTCCGAGGGGACGAAAGGGCGGAAGCTCGAGGTTCCTCTCGAAGAGGAGAGCAACAGCTTGGCTCTTGGGATTCGGTTTGATCGGCTTTGTTCTCTTCGGTCGATCCCCAAAATCCGCCTAAAGTCCTTCGCGTCCTTTGCCAGTTTACCAGCCAGCTCTCCTTGCCTCACGATTCAATGTTTTCACCGGCCGCAAAACAACCCGTTAACAACCCTGCAAATACTAAATTCTCGAAAAAGCACAGGTCTGCGTGCTCCGGATACACGTGACCAGGCTGGCTCCCTCTTGGGCTCCTTGAAAATTTGGCTTCCGGCGCTATTGGGTTCCTAGTTAGTTCCAGCGCTCTCTTCGTCCCCTGGTGCCTCCACTGCTTCGCTTCCTCGATCCCTTAGTCAGTGACCCCTGACAGTCTCCTGTTATTCCCCCTGCTCCTGTTTCTCGGACGAACCCTGAACTGGCAGCACCCTCTCCTCCTCACGTTACACCACGGGCCCTCCTTGTGTCCCAATGTGCTATAGTGTCACTGGCTCACGAGAGCCACTCTTTGCTTTGGCCATTTGATTTCGGGACGTTCGTTCGTCACTGTTATTTTTTTTCGTCTTCCCTGATCGACCGTGCTTCTAGAGAAAACGTGTTCGTTGTATTGTAAAGCTACGCTCGTCCAGAGGATCGTGCGTGATGTCTGACAGAAGCCCAGGAAGAAGAAGAAGTGCTTTCGTGAAAGAGATGCGATTTCAGAGTTACAAGGCTAATTAGTGAGAAATCTCTTTGTCAAAATTTCAAGAGGTGAGTTAAAGATAACTTCAACTTTAAATGATATCGAATCTTTTGCCTCCGTTTTACATGTGTCTTGGACACGTACGCTATCCTCGCTCATGAACCGTCAGCATGTTTCTCTGTAGCACATTTTCTTTTTGGATCTTTTCCTTTGGCTTAATTCTCAATTCGGGATAATCTTGCACAGTCCTCAATCTCGCGTAAAGGCCCACTCTCCTCTTGTTCTACCTGTCACTTTTGGACTCTTGGAATTTCCTCTGACTAACCGGGTAAACATTATAGGTACAGGTCGGATCATTGATCGATCATTTTCATTGTCACTTCGCGATCTTTAACCCGTCGGCTGCTGCACCTCTTCACTGTGTGCGAATTGCACTTCCTGCACGGTCGCGTCTCCTCGTCGAGCCTCTCGCTAAGTTTTACGTCGAAAACGGGTTTCAATCGTTTTCATGTATTCGTACGTACGTAGTATCGCACTTACTCTCGTCTCTGCATAGACTGGTAAGCGCACCAACGTGGGTTCACACACGTATACACGTAGTAGTATGCTCCGCGTAGTAAGGCAGACAAAATCAATATGTTGGATCAAGTACGGGGTTACGAATCTCTTCCGAACTTCTCGTTCTTCTTTCTGCAGAATCGTGCCATCCACGACTTTTAAATGGGAATAAGCTAGTCTCCAGGGAATCTTTGAGTTTCAAAAGAGCTGAGGGATATTTCAGGACGAAGAGAGAGTTTCTTACGGTTGGATCTTTTTTACTTTAGATTATATCACAGTAAATGGTTAGGATATGGATTCACACGCATCCTTTCGTACCGACAGGTGAGAGGGGAGGACGAAGTAGTCGGGTGAGAGACAGGGAGAGAGACAACAGTGCTTAGGCGTGATGTGTCCTCGCCAAGGGTTTCTTCCGGAGCAATCGATAGTAGTCGAAAGTTTTTTGCCGCATATTGGCACGATTTCCGGTTGTGTCTCGAGAATCTTTCCTCTGTCTTGGGGCGAGGCTCGTGAGAATTCTGCGAACCAATTCCTCCCGAGTACATGGTCGCGTTGTTCTCCAGTTCAGTTGGCTACTTTCTCAAGTGATAAACACGTTCGCGCACAGGTTCGCCCAGGAACGTAGTCGACTAATCCAAAGAGGAATGGTGGTAAGTCAATGGGTGTTTCAGTGAATTGACAGTGAGCAGGAGGAGGAGTAGAGTCTCAGGGATAGAGCGCTTAGATCCAGTAGATCAGCTAGTAGAACGGATGCCTGAAAGAAGTTGAGCACCGGTAGTACTTTCGTTTGCTAGGTACTCTATCGTAATCCTGGGTACTTTCATGCGGCGCGGCGCCATCGCGCAGTGACATCTAGACCGCGTGGCAGGCACTAGGCTTCTGCTTACCCGGCTGCTTCTCCGCTGCCTTCACCTTCTGCGGCTCCTCCAGCTCTTTCAATCTCTGTGTCCAGCTCTTCGGCGATTCTTGAACATGTGCAACTGTAGCCCTGGGTACCCAAGGAGTCTAAGCTCTCTCACGGTAAGCATCCCGTTGGAGACCGAGTAGCGAACACCTTCCGCCTGCAATTGCGGCTGCAGCGTAATCGCTGGGCGCGCGAGATCGCATCCAGTGGCGAGTCTCTTCTTTTTTCCTTCTTATAAGCCTCTTTGTCAATTTACTCGTGTCATCGGGGCTGCTGAAGCTAAACGCCATATTGGTTAGGTCAGCCCACACGGTAGCTAGTGTTGCGTCTGACTGTGTGACGGAGTAAGATGCGAAACCTTTCAACAAACTTGGTTTCCATGGTCACTGAGAAATAATGTACTTGTTAGGAGCGCGTCACGTAGTTGGGAATCACCGAGAGGATGTATCGATAGAGGAGAGCCGTGATCGGGCCGAAGGAAATTGACGCAAGTGTAGAAGTTAGTTAACCTTATAATCCGAATCCGATTGGTGGTCAAAGTTTATCCTTTTGTTAGGCTGTCTGCGCGGGGGTGGGGGGGCTTGTGCGTCGTGCTGCAATGCTGTGGCAGAGCAGCTAGTGGGAGGGCTGACTATTGGTGTAGAACTCGGTGGGGACCTGGCGGTTTCCGCGAAAGGCGGCGTGTCGGTCGAGCGCGCGGCCATTTTGATAATCTCCCACTCTAGCGGCGCACGTCGTAGTTCCTACTAGCGGAGTTGGTGGTCGCTGCTGTTGTCGCCGTCGCCGTCACCGCTATCGCGTTAGTATACTTCCCCCTCTCGCCGCTCGACGCGCCTCGCCGCTTTTTTCCTTCGTTCGCGCCGCGTGAACCTCGCGATAGCCTTTGCGTTAGACGTGCGCGGCTGGCCGTGTACGCGGATTTCTATCGTTCGAAAAGCCTGCTCGCGGCCTCGGTGCGTTTGTGCATCACTGCCTTCCTTATTCCGTCGCAGGATATCTCTTGGTGAATTGTGTGACATGTCGCGCGCCTAACGTGTCTCCGATAATCGACTGCTCGGAGCCTAATTACTCGAAAAGTGTGGTTGGCGGTGCCATAGGTTGTGCTGCGGTGCGATTCGTTTTCACGTTTCTTGCGGTGCAGCATTCTGTGTATATTGGTGAGGAGCGCGCGTCTGGATTAGCCGCTCACTCGCGCAGTGTTATCAGTGTGACGCGCCGAAATAATGAGAGTGGTGTTGTTGTTTGTGAGGGACGTAAGGCCGCCGCCAAGTCCCGCCGCCGCGTCTTCTACGTCGTGCTACTCGTCCTTGTGGTCGTCGGAATCTTCTTTGCTGTTATCCTTATTGAAATCCTCCCTGTTATCTTCGCTGTTGTTGTTATTGTTAATTCGAGCAGTGCCTCTTGGAGGAAGTGTGCCAGTGCCCACGGAATTTTATTTGGATAGTCCACCGAGAACTCGACAATTTTGAACGCTCGGTGAGTCTCTACGGACATGCGGATTACGCGACGAGGCTGAGTATTAAGAATAAGCACTGATTTCTTAGGTGATAACGGAATATATTTGGGAGCTATCAGGGATATGTGCGTCAGGCTCGCTCTTTCTGATTTCATTCGGAGAATATTCATCGTGCTCTGTGTTTTTATGTATGTGCACGTCGTCTAGACTTTCCGCAAGAATGCAAGGGGAGAAAATGTGAGTCTAAGTTAATGGATCTGACTCGAAGTCACAATCGCAAGACACGCTCTTCTTTGTCAATAAGATATATTTCGGTGTGGTAGCAGGGAAACGGCGTTTCATGGGTTTCAAGATTCCTCCAAGTGTGGTAGAGAGAGAGAGTGAGAGGGAAAATTCCCTTATCTCATGACGTTGCATATCGCTCTGAATCGACAACGAAGGTCGGGCGGTGGTGGTTCCCTTGATAATGGCTGGAATCCAGGACTCGTGTTCTATCGCTTATCTCAATCTACCCGTTGTCTCAACACCAACAGTCTTTCCTCGTTGTCCGTGTCATTCCATATCGTTCTCACTGGCTTCTCTTCCTCTTCTCCGTTGCTTGTCGTTCTTGGTGCGCTGCGCGCGGATTACGTAATTGACAGTCCGCCGTAGCTGCCACTAGCGGTTGCTACTGCCCATGCTCTGTTGTCACTTTCCTCTACACGAGATTTTCTTTTCAAAAATTTTCTATCAACATCTCCGTCTTACTCATGTTAATAATTTTATACCGAGTCCGTCTATACAAGATTCATTCCGCAGCACTACCCAATCTCTCTCACGCTTTACTTCTCTTTCTCCCTGCTAAGGAAACTTGCTATAATACGCTGGAAAAAAGAAAAAATACAAAGAACAACCGGAGAAGTGAAAAGTGACGTAGATTGGAGTAGAATAAAGTAGAAAAAAGACGGGCAGAAGAGTGTGTGCTGTATACGCGCGAGAAAGATAGCGGCGAAGAGGGTGGCGGGGGGGGGGGGTTGATGCTTGGCTCGTAGGTGTTCGTAGAATCGGGTCGGGTCCGTATATTTTTAGGAACTTCGGCGATCATTGAGTCGTACCGGAGAATCCGCGTCGCTTCATGGAAATTCCTAAAAACGTTGTATTCGTTGAGAATGAACGTTTGCGCGAATTTAGCCTATTGCCGAACGGAGTGACTGCAGTTTATTCGGTAAATTTCAGCCGATTTTCAAGATGGCGATACTGAAACTGAAAGTCTGTACGTGTTTCTTCTAAAAAAAAAAAGTAGGAAATGACCAATGTCGGTCGAGCCTTATCCTCAAGAGTGACGACGCTCCTCGTCTTTTCGATCCTAGACCACCGGCCTCGCGTCCCTTGAATTTGCCCTTCGAAAATTTGGTCGAGCCGGTCGTATCAGTTCGCCGGTTTTGATGGGCTGCTCAACGCGAAGGAGTCTCCCATGCTCTGTCGCTATATCCGCCGGATTGACTGAACATTAGAAATTCGCTGTAGTCGATATACCATTTGCGAAAGGCTACACGTATATCTCAGCCTGCTGATGCATCGATCCCGCTGAAGTCTCTTTGAAACCTGACTTAGGCTATACGTCACGAGGGTCTTCTGACGTGGGCCTGCGTCGACGTGGCGCGGCACCGACCTCCGACCTTGCCGCATCGCGAACTCTCACTCGCGCTTCAGCTCGACCCGAAAGCCAATTCGACTCTGAAATTCGATTCGTACGTGCGATACGTGGCGCCTCGCGGAATCCGTCAGGTCTCTTCGCTTTTGGTCGCTTCCGATTGTTTGATCCGTCCCTGTTTCGCGCATGCGCAGTCAAGATTCTCATTGACGCGCTTAGTACGTTAACGAGCTGCTCAAATGTTTTAACGAACAGGCAAGGATCTGGACTGCGACGTATTCAGCGGGGAGAGGCCGAAGGCTACGGCGACGTCACTCGCCTCGACGCCTTGACGATTCTTCGCCTCTTTTCCCCGTGACCGATCGAACGGTGCCAGTATGTCAGTGTCAAGGGGACGCGGAGTCAACCCGATCCTTGATCTCTTGAGCTTAGACGAAAATTATAAGCCGCGATGATCGCAAGTGATTATTGCGATCTTTTGATTCTTCTTCTTCCCCGTCGACACCTTTCGCAGTTCCTTCTTCCCCCCCCCCCCCCTTTGGTCTTGCTATTCTTGTCTCACCGTCGTCTCTCGATTTCTTGAGAATTTCTCAGGCGACTCTAGACATTTTTGTTTCTCGCTAAACTGACGTGTCGCGCTCAGTCGAGCCGCCGGAAGTTTCTCGGCTGGTCCTCGTCCTACGCGAGAGACGAGTCATTTTTGGTTACAAGTCCAACTGTTCTGCTCTGGTTGCGGTAGCGTCGTGACGCGGTGCGTCGACATTGCCAGAAAGGAGTGTGAGAACGACGGACGTCGAATCAACGAGAATTCGCAGCCGTGCAATCCGCCGCTTAGCCTTCGCGGGCTCAAAATAAACGCGCGGCAGCTTGCTCCTTCTCTCACTCACTCTCTCTCTCTCCTAGTATCTTTCTGTTGCTCTCACGCTCTCTTGCTCGGACACGCAACAGTCGTAGACGTACGCGCTCTCTTTCTCCCACTCGTCTCTCTCTCTCTCTCTCTCTTTCTCACTCTTCCTGACGTGTAGAGATTCCGAGCGACGACCAACCGACTAACTAAACCTCGAGTCAATTCGATACACGCATGGCACACGTATGGCACACACTGTACGTCGAGCGTGTGCGCGCGCACGCGTCGGATACGTAGGAACACTCGTGTGTCGCCGCGACGACGAGAGGCCGATGGGCGCGTCGCACTTTACGACGGCCGTTCTGCTCGGCTGTTGACGAGGACGACGAGAGCGCCGCGGAGCATCCGCGGAGCACGTTAGCACTTTTGAACGCTATTTTTGGCCAAGCAGCATTAATTCCTCGGCCGCTTTCACTTAATGACCCATCACATTATCGCATCGTTACATTTGATCGTACCGTGTGTCGACGTATCACTGGGAATCTGATTGCGAGTCGCGTGCTCGCAAGGACGACTCACGCCACCTTCGCTCCGATCGCCTCCTGCCCCACGACTCTTAGGGCACCTCCTTGTCTCCTTGTCTCCCGGCAGCAGCTAAGCCAATTGCTCTCTCAAAATGCCTGTCAATTATCTACTAATGACAGTACGCTGCGCGGTCGCCTGCATGCGTGGGCACACGTGTCCTGTATCTTTCACCGAAATAGATACAGACGCTCGAGTGCATGCTCTCGTCCCACGTCCGTGACGTCATATGTGCGAGTCGAAGCCTCCGATGCATCGAAGACGCTAAACGAGCGAACGAGAAAGAAATCGAATCGTGCGCAGGCGCAGTAGCTCCAGATTCCTCACTTCCGCCTTCGAGTCCTGATTCCGGAAAAGATTCTCACATCCTCAGTTAACGCTAAAGACTGCTGCTTCCTGAAGACACTGTGACGCGTCGACGCTGTCAGGACCGATCGTATCGGCGAGATATCGACGTCGTGCGCACGGATCCTCTCTGCGACCTGCTACAGCCTCTCGACTCGGCTCCGGATGGAGTGTCGGGGGTCACTCGAGAAAGAATTTGACTCAAGGCGCGAGTACGAAGTTTCGACAAACTCATTGAGAATAGCGTGGAGTCAGGAAATTATCGCATATTCGAAATCAGCCCGAAGTGAGCAAGATTACCAATCCCAGTTTCATTCGGAGACCTGAATCGTCACTGACGTCACACTCGTATGGTCCAATAACGCGAATCCTTATGTAATTTTGCTTTTTCTCTGACAACAGTGTTGCGTGCGGGTTCTCCTTTATTTTAGAGAGAGAGAAAGAGAGAGAGAGTTGAAAAGTACATTGCAATGATTTCTGTTTCAGCGTGGACCGGGACCGTCTTCGGGAACGGGAACGACAGATCCGAGCGGCGATGTCGGTCCAGGCGGAGCAAGCGGCTGCAGGAGGAGGTCCTGACAGCCGTCACGGTCACCGTCATCACGGGCATCATCATGGACATCATCATCATTCGAATCCTCTTGCAGCCACCGCTCCGCTCTTCCGTGCTCCCGTGAGGGTGAGTTTTTTTTAAAACGTTTCCTCACTTGCCCAGGAACTTCCGGTCTGTGACGTCTCCGGGACGTCACACTCGTCCCAGGATTTACTTTATACCTTCGACCCTGATCTCTACTCCCTCGAGGATTAACTTTCGCAGCAGCTGCTCCTCGCCCATCGATCTGTCTACCGGAAGCGTTCCTGCGTTCTCTTTCTGTCTCGACTTCCGGCCATATAAGACTCCGCTTCGTGAATGCGATCCTTTCGTTTTCATCCTACTCTCTCCTCTTCGCTAATCTCTACGCATCGCAATTTTCTTCCTCGCTCGGATTTGTTCAACAGGTACCAGACGTCCCTTACACTTTCCTAATAAACCCGAATCGCCGAATTTCCCTGAGCAACGGATTCTTTTAAATCGTTCCACGCGTTTCTAAGCGCCGAGTCACACCGGCTTTTATCTCGTACGCGCCCTCCTTTTGCCAATTTATACAGGACGTCTATGGGCGTCCCAACCAAGGTCAGCGGACTTATCGCGTGCTGTGCGATCCTTGCGACCTTTTAATCCTCTATTCCTAAGCTTTGCTCCTCCGCGCCCATGCGAATTGCTCAGGCTCGTTATATTTTTCTTTAATTTTTTTTTTCAAAATACCTTCGTCGCTCATATGGAATGGTGGCTAAAGTAATGCAAACCCTGGCCACGCTCCCTCGCACTGTGCTACGGTACATAATTTCGTGCGTCTCGGGTGGTGGGGTATCCAAACGCAGAGATGAATCTCACTCACGTGGACCACGGTTGCTTTCTCATAGGTAACGTTGGCTTCCAAGAAGCTCCCGAGAAGAATATCTTTCGCTCGTTCCGGGTCCACTGCGTCGGTCGCGTCGAAATCGAGGACTGCGAAGTCCCCTGGCTCCTGAGAGGGGTGGGGGAGTGACTGGCGACTGTCAGCGGATGTAGTGACTAGTCACGCTGGACACGCAATTCGAATTCAAATATGTTCTCTTGTCACATGAGCTCAATTAGCCTAATTATCGTGACGCTCCTCGGCCAGCTGCTGGTTCTTCTTCGCAGTTTCGCCATTTCATTTTTTTCTTCGCGTATCAATCACCTTATCCGTGTATTTGGAGCAGTAACGAGTATCAGGCAGCTTTTGCATCGGAATGAGACTTTGGCGACTCAATTTCAAGTTCAATTAACTCAGGAGTACCCGGAGAGTCAAACGCAGCTTGACTTTGGGATTCGTTTCGAAGTTGTCAGGTTGACGAGTGTACTCCTCTCGATCGTTCCTCGCACTTTTTTTTATACCGAAAACTTTCACGTGTCTCCAGAAAATCAATCGAACTGACTTTTCCACAATGGGACAATCCATGTGCGTTTCCAGTCCCTCGTAACTCGCATCTGTCGATCTCTCGTATTTGTAGGGCAGCGGCGAACGACCGATATGCTCCGCGATGCAGTAACACGGCCTGCGATAAGCTCGGGCTGATCGTAAGCGGGGAAGCGAAGCCCCGTGATTTCTAGGTCATAGGTCATATGTATATCTGTATACGCTAAGATTGCGTAACACGTGCCAAGTGGTATGGCTATAGGTAATATGGGAGGAGTGACGAGGAAACGACACGTATACGTGGTTTCAACGTGAAGGAGTAGTCGGTCGAGAGGGAGGAGGGAGGGGGAGGCGTGTGTGTGTCAGAAAGATAAAAAAAATACGTGAAACGAGTAAAATTTACATATATGCGTATAAGCGCGATCAAGCCTGTAAGAAGCTAGGAGCTATCGCCATGGCTGGTGGTGGTTTCACAGAATGCACGAGCTTTCGTGGCGCAGATATTTCTCAAAGTTCCGTTTGACGTTCAATGATCCGCGACGCGGATGCTGGGATTGCGTCACAGCTGCGATCCGTTGCTGCACGTTAAATACCAGCAGATAGGAAACAGGCCGGGCACGGTTGGCCATCCTGTGCGACGCGTCTCGCCTCTGGCGACTCGATCGAGCGTGCAGGCGCAAGGTCGACGGAAGATTCTACTTTGCTTTATTATTCCGTAATTTGTCCCAGCTCGTTTCTTCCTTCCGGGCTGCTGGCAGCCGACGTAGAACGGAAGGGGGAAGGAACGTGGAGGAGCGGTGACGTCATCAGGATTACGGAACAGCGGGGAAGGGTTTAGACCCCCCCCGTTTACTGAATCTCTGACCTGGTTACGCGCGAGTCGACTCGCACGTTGAACCGAGTCTGCTGCGGGGTCGACGTTGGACGTCGTGACGGGGACGCCCATGTCCAACCGGAAACGACGTCATTGGGCGCACTCTTCGCTGTTCGCGAGTTATTGGAATTCCTAGAGACGGTGGAAGGGCGCTCGGAAAAATTGTGTACTTTTCCTCAAACAACCGGGGTTAGTTTCCTTTGGGTACGTCACTTGGATCTGGGGTAAACGTAAATAAGCATTTGACGAAACGATCGGGCGAGCATCGGTTCTCTTCTCTCGATTCTTCGGGATGCTTGATCCGGTGGGCTTTGATCTGTTACCTTGATAAGAGCAGAGGAAGCTGCGAAAAGACGCGGTACAGCGGGAAGAGCGAGAGCGCGGAGGAGGCCGAGAAGCCCCGAAGCGCCGCCCTGCGCCCTCCTACATTATTCAAACTCAGTCGGGGAATCTCAGGGTGAATTTTTGAGGGGCCGACGCGAGGTCGCCCAGGGCCAGCGAGGCTTCCTCTGTTTTTTTTTTCACGTGTCCCTTTTCCGTTCCGTGCGTGCCCCGTGCCCGCACATCCCTTATCTTAATCTCTCGACTCTTGTCATTTTCCTGCGCGCACGTGTCTCGCCTCTTTAGAATAATTTTTTCTCTTGCTCTTCGTCATCGTTCCAAATTCCTGCTTACCGGTCATTGCCGTCTGGACAAAAGTTTGATGTCCAAACCACAGAGGAAGGTGAATCGAGATTCGAATTTCAGGCAGTTCGCGACACTCGTAATTCCACAGGGCTCTGTCATTGGTTATCGCTGGGAGGCCCGCGAGCTCGTAACCGATTAACCCTGGTCAGCGACTCTGCTTTTTATCTTGCCTCCGAGCCATTTGACGTCGACGTCATCCCCCTCGTATGTCTGCCGCAAGGGTAGCCCTTTTATACAAACATGCGGTTCTTGTGTTATTCGAGCGAATTTGGCGCGTGATGCGTGTGTAGGAAACGGATGGACAGAGGGAATGGAGGAAGGGAGGAATGGGGGAATGGGGGAACGGAGGAACGGAGGAACGAAGGAATGGTGGTGGAGCGTCGGCGTAAGCATAGCTGGACGGATATCGGATCCATGTGAGTCGAGGGGTAATCGCTTTGCTGGTTTTTACGATATCCCCTCGTGCGCGTCGCTTCTATAGATCCGAGGGAAACAAACTCGCCAAGCGGCACACAGCAATTTTTTCTCTCTTCGTTACTCTCTCTCTCTCTTTCTCTCTCTCTGGATTGGATCGCGATGAGCTGCCTCGTGTGATCGCTTGTTTGTGTCTCTCTGAAAATTATCACAATTTTTGATTGGTATTCTCAGTTTTTTTTGCCTTTTTTTGTCCGTGCGCGTGTCGAGTGTGCTATCGCGACAACTTACTCACTTTCTGCACTTGTGGCTCTTTGATTCCGGTTCGTTTGATGCACTGAAATATTTTTGTGTCGCGTGCCTTACAATTAGACACGTTCCTTCCAGCGTCTGGGTTGTCAATGACTCTGTCCTCAGTGCACTGGCTCTTCCCGGAGGGTGCTATGATTTTTAGTTGTGCTGTGATGCAATTATGATGCAATTATGATGCAATTATTCCGACTGGTGATACCGATCTGTTTCCTATAAAATTCATAGTGGCGATTGCTGTGCGTTATCAAGCAAATTATCGGTTAACATCCTAAGTGACAGTTGCCAGCTGATCAAAACCGTGACACCTTGACTTTACGCACTATAGGCGTGCTGATTTCTATTTGCGTGCGGGAATTCCAGGGAGCAAATAAACAATAACCTTCCTTATCCGCTTGCTGGGTCTGTTAATGCGGTAATCTTGCGCCGACAAAGCTGGAAACTAATTTACCGACGTACTCGATATCTAAAGTCACCGCCGAAATGTGATTCGTGCAGGAAATCGTTGGCTTGTGAATCCGGAATTAAATGCATTGGATTCGGGTGCTCCACCTACGTCCATCGTAAGTGTGCCCTCCGCAGGGGTTTGGTGAGTACTGACCTACGTGAAGTTAGCCCCCCACTTTTCGAAACAAAAATTTTTGAGATATGTTCCAGATTGTTCTACGATTGTTC
>JARQTI010000884.1:460976-617971 GCA_030142655.1 Trachelus tabidus
GAACAATCGTAGAACAATCTGGAACATATCTCAAAAATTTTTGTTTCGAAAAGTGGGGGGCTAACTTCACGTAGGTTGAGTACTGAGTTCCTCCGTTGCCACTGCACGGAGTCTCACTCCTCTGCTTCGCCCTCCACCTTCCAAGGCTACAGCGAGTCTGCTGTTACACTCTCCTGGGCGCCACGTGAGTCGACTGTCTCAGGGATGTCTCACGAATCGACTGCCGCGCAGGGATCGGCTGGTATTACGATGTCCGGGTCGGTCCCTTCTACTTCCGAGGTCATGTCCATGGCCGAAGTCCTGCGCGATGTTCGGGTTAGATTGGGTGAACTTCAGGGATTTACCTGTCATTAAGGGTATGGTGATTGAACTTTCTTGAACCACACCAAACATTGCCACTACGGTAAACCAGCTCTCACGTGACCTGGCAACCATGAACACCAGGTCCGATGACTTGGAAGCCGCTAGCACCGCGTTGCTTGACGTCAGACCCTGGAGGAAGTTAATGCCTCACTTGGGCAGCGTCTGGAGGAGATGGCACGAAGACTCCTGGATACACCGTCCAATGTCGGAAGTACGTCCTCTCTTCAGGCTAGAATCGAACGTCTTGCACAACAACAGCACTGTACGGAAACAATTATATCTGGACTACCTGTCGTTGCTGACACCTCTGTCACCGATCTTGTAACGAAGCTTGGAGCGGCTCTTCAAGTCCCGGTCAGTCCTTCCGGTATTGTTGATGCGCATCGCCTCCCTCCAAAACCTGATGGGATACCTCCCCTCGCTGTGCGTTTCTCGTTCACTCTCATACGTGACGCCTGGATCGATCGTAAGCGGAAGTAGCCCCTGCTCACAGCCACGGATATCCTGTCTTCGCTATCCGACACAAGGGTATACGTCAATGGGCTCACAGCTTACATGCTTAAGCTACTTGCTGAAGCTCGGGCTAGAGCCCTACCTCTTCGGGGCACTGGGGTGTGGGTACGTCGAGGATCCATCCTCGTGCGGAAGGATGTCTCTTCTGCCCCTTTCAGGATTCAACGTCATGACGACCTCGTCCCAGGATCTCCGAATGACTTATAACACTGACTCCTTATCTCGTACCACCTGTATCTACCGATAACTTTAGAATTTGTCATGTTGATGCTCAATCGCTCTCGGCGCACGTCATTGAGTTTCAACACTACTTCTCGCGAAACTTCTTTTCATGTTATCGCCGTCTCGGAGTCGTGGCTAAAACCCCGTATCTCTGACCAGGCTGTTTACCTTACGTGAGTGTTCTATCTTTCGGCGCGACAGGATTGGTCGAGGTGGAGGAGGTGTGACTGTATATGTCCACTGGTCCATCAGTGCGTCCGTCGTTGTGGCGTCGGATGCTGCAAACTCTGCATCCTGAACGCCTCTTTCTCTGGAGGCTGCCGTCTCTGGTGAGCCGCGGGTATTAATTGCTACTGTTTATCGTCCGCCGCACGTTGGCTATTTCTCGGACTTTTGAGGCCACCTTCACTCGGCTCTCGCCGGCTTATAACGTCATAGTCAGAGATTTTAATGCGAATCTTCCCGCGTGATCCTTCGACAGTGCGCAAATCGACTCCTTTAACGCCAGCGACGATCTGCATCTCGATTCGCTCTCCGCTACACACCATATCGAGGCTCACACATGGATCGATCTGTGCATGGTGCGTAGGGCAGGTTGATTCGATTGTTCCTGTCCACCGTACCGAGCTGTACAGACGCTCCTTCCATGTTTCTTCGGCTTCATTTTGGAACTCGCTTCCCAAATGATATTAGGAACTCTACCACTCTGGGCACTTTCAAGTCACGGCTGCATTACTACTTATTGCTAAATTTCTAAATTTATAATACACGCAAGGTATAATATAATGTATTATGTATTGTGTAAACTATTTTGGCGGAACCGTTCGTTGTACGCTGAGACTATTATTAATGTTGGTATCGTTATTATTACATACATATTTAATGGCTATATTTACCTGGCGTAGGGAGTTATTACTCCTATCTGGTTCTTACTGCTTACTATTGATTACTTACCGTCTTTCTTTCGCCACTACTGTGGTTTTCTATTACTGACGTCAATTATAACTTACCTTTAATTCTAACAATTTCCTCTGTATCTCTCTATTCTACTTTTTCTTGTGTTCCGGTTTACGGGGGCTAGACCTCAGATCGAATAAACTGATCTCTCTCCCCCCTTCTCTCTCCTACGAGACTACCACCGCACCATGGCCGAAGCTCCCGTAATCAGTCGGTGCTTCGATCCCTCCACCTATATGCCAGGCAGTAGATGCTCTCGTCTCTACCTTCTAACTATATATTAAGTATATACTTTGTGCGACTCCGCATAGCCACGTAGTCAGTTCAGTATTTAGCGTAATTCATTAAACTGCTTGACCCCGACGTCCGTGGGTCAGCACTACCATTGCCATAAGCAGCATCAACACTGTGGCGTTTACGCGACGAAACCACAGGATCTAGTAGAGTCCTTAGTCCGCGCTGAATATGTACACTCTATGCGCAATCTGCCAGCCCTGCTAGAGTCTATTTGGTACTGTAGAAGTATAGGCTATAGGGCGCTGAATTTACACAGGATGTACGTACAGTCGAGAGTTTAGCGCGCTGTGTCTCTCTCTCTCTCACACACACACAGACTCCCTGGCAGTACGTCAGCCGACGTTATGCCGCATAGCATATACAGCCGTACACTTTACAGCATACTACAGCTGCCACACAGATTACACATATAGCGAACCGATGGTACATCGTCGCTGCTCCTGCTTCCCTTTTATTATCTTCGTCTCTCTCGCACTCACGAATGGTGAGTGGGAGGGCAGAATCAATACTGGTATGTGAGAGGGTGGGATAATGCGGTGGCTTGACGAGAGTCGTACGCCCAAGAAGAGAAGCACGAGGACGAAGGTGAGGGCGACTCGGGAGGAGGCTGGGAGGGGGGGGGTGAAGGAGGGACAAATAGGGAGTGGGGTAGAGCAACGAAAAAAAAAGAAAAAAATCGACTGCAAGGAAAGGGATGATACGGAATACAGAGGGCACGCACCAGAGGCTCTTAGACCGAATCTAATGACTTCTTACGGAATATAGAGAAAGGATGAGAAAGATACGCAACGTGGGGCGGTAAGCCTCACGAACGCTCAGCCGGATTGCTCCGTTATCCAATTCGAGTGATAATACCGAAAAGCAACGTTCCTTTGATTCTTTCACGCGATCGGCCGTGTTCGTCCTTCCGACTTCCTGACCCTCTGACCTCCCGACCTCCTATAATTCAGTGCGTCTCGTGGCTATACGAAACACAAAGGGCGACGGGGCTATTAGCCTTAGCGCAGATGTCGAGCAGCCTGATTATCGCTGGAGGCTGGACTCGTTTGACTGTTTTTGTATCTTTCGAAATAATCCGAGCGTCGTTACCTCCCTTCCTCTCGCCACTCCACCCTTCTGTTACAGACGTCTGGCGTCTAGGGGTTAAGCAAGGATACGCAGAGGAGAGTGAGGGATCAGAGAAGAGTTGCTGGAGAGATGGGAACGAGTGGGGTTGGGCTGCGGGAGGGTGGGAGGGGGGGGTGGTGGTGGTGGTTACTGGCTGGTGGAGGTTACGAATGGAAAAAGACCCGTCGAAAACGTCGACGGGGAATGGGATAGCGACGCCGTCGCAGCCACCACGCCACTGCCGTCGGCTATGTGACTATGCGAGGGGGGAGGGGGGCAGAGAAAAATAATGGTGGATGAGCATGAAAAGGGGGTGGGGGGATCCAATGGCATCGGACGGACCGAGTTCTTTCTCTTCTCTCGGCACTCGGAGTGATTAGTAACCCCCCGACACTTGGAGGTGGCCGACCTCATCCCCTGCTCCCCCCTCTCTCTCTCTCGCTCGTTCGCTCTCCAGGGTAGGACGCAAGTCGTCGTGGCGTTTCTCGAGAAGCCCCGAGAGGGAAGACGAAATGAAGAAGAGAGCGAAGTATAAAGAAACGAGGGCGAGGGGAGAGGAGGGCCACGGGGTAGCGAGTGAACGATGGGGAAAAGAAAGAGCGAAATTGAAAGCAGCTCGACGCCGATCTCTTTTCTCGATCCTCTTGCCGTGCAGACGCTCGCAGCTCTTCTTCTGCTCCTGTATTGACTAGCGTCGGCTTGGGAACGAAAAAGTCGCGACGGCGTCGGTTCGCAGGCGTGTTTGACCTTTGATGGGTTTTTTCAGTCGAGCAGCCCCTGCTGCCAATTCGGTGGAAGTGGAGATTGCGAGGAGCCAACGCAGAGTCGCGTCGAGTCGAGTTAAAGTACGGAGGAGCGCGGTGGAGAAGGGGCGAAGCTGAAGTCACGGAGGAAGTCCAGGTCGCTTAAGGCTGGGTGCAGCAGTCACTGAACTCCATGGATTTTCACGTGTACAGCGAGACTATGCTTCATGGGCAACGCGCGTTCGGCGATGCTGCGCTTCGGGGGTTGGTCCAAACTGTTGGGAGACTCATTTGCCTTGATAGTCGATCTGCCGTGGCTTTCCCTGCCATCCCTTAGGCCACTTGGCCAGGGCCGATTCGGCGACGTCTGAGCGTCGCTTCGATCCAACCAACCCTACACGTTTCTTCGTCCTCGCCGTCACACCGGCATCGAATTTCGGCCTTTTCCAGACCTTTGACATTAATGGAACCGACGCCCCCGCACGTCGCCTTCGCATCAACCCACTAGAATCACTGGCACCTTCAATCTTCCCTCGGCGCGGGGAAACATCATTTTCTACTTCGAATTCTCCGAGGACGCTGATCATTCCCCCCGATCAATCCGGCAATCGAGATCAATTTCTGCGCTTCCGACTATACGGCTCCTGAGACTCCCCGTAACAGGTGGCACTTGCTTCTGATTCTGCGCCGGGTCAGACCGATGTCGGCCGTTCTCTTTCGTCGCTGGAATCACTTTCTGATTAGGGGGGTCGCAGCCTATCGCGATTGGCCGATTCGATTCTTCTCTCGATTCATCCTCCTTTGTTCTATACTCGCTCGTTGTCTCTTGAGAAGGGTGGCAGACGTCGTCGCCGTCCCGGCGTCTTGGCTGTCGGCTGCCGACGCTTAATGCGAATTTCATATGCATGGAGCGACGAAACGTTCCCCCTGGAAAATACGGGAGTACATAGTAAGCGATGCGACGCACGTACGTTTTAAAATGGAAAGGAGGCGGCACGAAGACGACACTGGCTCTGCTCAACGTCGCGCACAACTTCGGCCTCTGCTTCTCTTCGTTCGCGCAGCGCTCTCCTCCTGCTCCTCCTGCTCCTCGCCCCTTTCGCGTTTCTCATTGCGAGTCTCGCGCCTTTAATTTCCCGTTTCCTCGGCATTCTCTCTTTCGTGCTTATTGCATTTGGAATTTGATCGAACCTCCTGTCGATCCAGAATTTCGTCTTCTCGCATTGCGTACGCCTTGAAGTCTGATCTTGTCTACTGTCCATAGATGGCATCCTAGTCCAATGCGGTAGCTCTTAATTTCTCTGGTTTAAATATACCAGGTGGACAGCTTGAAATTTTCAGGAAAGTCGCACGCGTCCACGTTCACTGGTGGCTCGCGTTATTTCCCGTGGAACTGGAATCTCAGTTGAAGCGCCGGGTCAGCTGAGTCAGAAGAGTAGTCGCGCTCGAGTGTAGCCATTGAGTGGCAAGGGAACGGAGGGCGGAGGAGGGAACGAAGGGGGGGACTTGCGAACGTGCCCGAACCCACGCGCGTCCATCGCGCAGTAGACTCGGAGCAACCTCATCGAAAATGTCTTTGGCTCTTCCTTGTCTCTCCTCTACTCGCCTGCTGCTCTCTCTCTCTCTTCGTCGAAGACTGGCGGACGTTTAACTATTCGCACGAGTCGCGTTCTTCTCCCGTTGCAGCAGCCTTCGTCATTATCCCTCCCGAGTCGACTTTCTCGTGTCTCCGTTGTACTCGAGGAATTCGGCTTCGTTATCGAGGTAGACACGAAAACCGGAAGCAATGCGACACCCGAGTTCGCGACCCTTCACGAAACAGCAGTTATTTTCCAGGCTCGTGTCGGGAATACGGAAGAACCGGATGAGCGATGCTAAAGTCGCAGCTTGTTTCGTCTCTCCCTTCTTCTGCTTCCTTCTGTCTCCCTCTTGCCTTCCACTTCCGGGTCCACACCTTCCTTCCCCGCTTGCCACCTAAAAAACGCATTAGTTCCCCTGCACCCTCCCGCTTCCAGATCCTTTCGTCTTCGCCTTCCACCCCTTCCCTCGGGCTCCCCCCGCGTCACACGTAGTTCCACCCTTTTACTTTGCACCGATCCTCAATTTTTCTGGTTTTCATCTTTTTCAACAAACTTTCCACGTCTCACCTGTCTCTCGTGCGGGGATATCACCGGCAGCTGCATATTTCTATTGGTCTGGATTGGAAAATTCCATCGGAGAACGGACGACTTCCACGGGCTAATATTATCTCTCTCGTTTGTCGACTTACGAACCACGCCCACGCTGCTGCTTTGTGTCTCTACGCAAACTTCGTCTCTGCGTTGCAGGTCGCATCGCTTCGTTTCAAATATTATGACGCGTCTCTTGTTATCTCAGCGATGCTGGACTCCCTTCTCATCCTTGTCATCGTTCTCCATCTTTCTTTCCTTTCTCTCGGGCCCCGTTTCCATTGGTACGAAACTACTCTCACTTTCACCTAGTTTCTCACTCTGCGGGCCGCTTCAATTCTATCGAGACCATCGAGACCATCCAGATACGGCAACTCGCTCGCCCGCTGTGCCCTTGACGTCGCTACGGTCGTCGCTGCTCCTGCTGTTAGCTCGGCACTGCATGCGTCGCCGCGTGCCCCTGTTAACATCGGCAGTCGAGAAGGTGGCAAAAGAATTCGGCATCATTGACCGCTACATGACTCGCGCTGGCTGCTGGTCTCCCTTGTTCCTGGGATCTTCGCTGATTCATTCCGCAGGGTCAGAGTGGTGGAAGGGGACTCCGGGAATAACATAGCGCATTCGTGCTTGCTTCCAAGCTTCTGTTCAGTTACTTGCGTCACGCGCGTTTAAAATCGCTTCGAAGCCAAGAATTCATTGGACTCGGCGCGAAGTCCGAGAGCGACTCATGACGATTAGGGAAAATAGGGGCCAGGTCGGGAGGAAGATTTTAATTACGTGAAAGCGTGAGGACCTCCTTTAAATGGCGCCGCTCTTTCTGATTCCAGGTAAATCCCGATGCACAGGATCGCGCCACTCAGCAAATCCAATCGAAGCTGGGAAATTACTCGCTGGTTAAGCACTTTGTACTCGACGACTCCAAGAGGCTCATCGGCATCGAGGGCGTCCCTGCGAGTCCGGCGCCGGGCTCGGCTTCCGGTCTCAGGACAAGTTCGATCTCAGGGACGACCTCGAGGAGCTCACCGTCCGCCCAAGAATTTAAGAAACCTGGCGGTCCACGCACGAGCTCCAGCGGCTCGAGCAGTCACGCTTCTCAACGCGGCGGGTTCGTCAAACCGGCCGACGGGAAACCACCCTACAGTGGCAGGGGTAGCTACTCGGGACAACCCGTTAAACACGGCGGCAGCAGTAACGATCATCGCAGCCATGGGCTTCTTCCTGCCAAGGGTCCTCCTCCTAATTCTTCATCATCATCATCCTCCACCTCCTCCTCCACGTCAAGTATCTCCTCTTCGTCCACCTCAGCCAATCTCAGTGGGAACGCAAACTTCGACGGCGCTTCTGGAAACGTCAGCGCCGGAAGTACCGGAAGCAGGATACACTCGGTGGCTGGTCGACTGCCCAGATTGCCTCTGGATAATGTAAGTGCTTGTCTTTCTCTATTTCTCGAGGCTTTGTTTTTTCCCGTATACATATATCTATCGCACATGCGTGGGTCGGTCAATGGGAAAAACTTGTCTCAATTTAAAGAGCAGTAAAATTAAATACTTTTCTTCACCGTGTCCCGTCTTTATTTTACAGGGAACGAATACCCGGCACGGAGCTACCGAAAATTCTGCTGACCTTGAAAATATCCTGAAAGTGAGTTCAAGTGTATAAATACAAGCCGTAAAAGCGTCATATCGATCGAGGGGAATATACGATGGCAGACGTGACTCAGAGGAAGCGACGTTTTCCTGCTTTCCGAAAGAGACCTTTAGTGATTCATCTTTCCGTTTCGCCAGCTGATTAGATTGCTAGTCGATCAGCTGCTTACAGAATTTTCCCATTTCTATCGGTCCGACGTGTCGTCGTACCGGAAGCTCCTATGTAATTCGCAACAGGTTTTTCACGGATTTTCTATTGACAGATCGGCAGTGTCAAACGAACGTAGGTCCTTTGGAAAGAATTTTAGACTTGACAGTACTCCGTACTCGTACTTTGACAATTTTCCACTGACAGCGCGATTCACGCTCGCACACTCGCTGTCACTCAGGGCCGTTCGACTCTCTCGACTTGCAGCAGTGAGCTGTGAATTACATTCTCACGGCCGTCCGTGGGAAAAGTCAGGTCGCTTCAGTAATTGCTCATTAGAATTTCATGTACTTCACGATCTCCCGAGGATCTCGAAACAGTCCCAGCCTCCGAAGGAGACGCGGCCAAGACAGAAGGGACAGTGATTAGAATTTTATTGAGCCGTATGGCCTGACTGGGATCCTTTTGCCGTATCTGTCGATACGTATTCGATGACTAACGAAATCCCGAGGAAAGTCTTGGCCAGGGCGGCTATCCTGGCATTGACCACCGGGAGGAAAAGACAGTGGCGGTTCACGCGGATGAGTCAGCAAGCTCGAGAATTCTTCGCGCCATTGTCTTTCCCGCGGGTTCGAGAGAAATTGGGAAGACGCTTCTAGAGCTTTCATAGCTGCGAGTACTTTTAATTCTGGCAGCTACTTCCAGGAGCGATTTCTTTTTTGGCGTCCCGACGCTTATTCTCGAGCATTCAATGATCTCGTGAGATTTCCTGCTCCCATCTTCATTGTCCACATAGTCAGCCAACGAGTCAATCGGTGAATACGTAGCGGGTACTCAAATATATTTGGGCTTGAAGCCCACTTGGCTGAGCGTTCTCGTGTCTTGAGACAAGTAAATTTACAAGCGGCAGAAATTAAAGTTAGGTTCCTCTGTGTGACCGTCAAACGCATGTAACATCCTGGACTCTTAAGTTCAAGACTCTTCCTGCTTTATACTGCAGGCACAAGCACTACCGAGCCTAAACTAATTATTCGTTGCTTGGCTGTTTCAGGAGATGATGATGCCGCCGACTCCGCTGACGGCGATCGCACAGACCCCGAGGAAAGAACTGGAGTCAAAGTTCACTTTCAATCCTGTACTCGCCAAGGTGAGCCATTGACGAATAAAGCCAACCGGAAGATGCGCACGCACGTCGATACTCTTCTCTGGTTGCTCATCTTCGCGCTGTCCCACTGCAAATCCAAGCGTGCGATTACCTATCTTGTCTATGGTAGTCACTTTTTACACAATCACGAGTGTCTTATTTTTACGTTGGCATATGGGGTAATAACACACCGTTGCAAGTGTGTAAAAAGTGACTACCATAGAAAAGGGATAGAGAACAATACTCTTGGATTTGTAGTGCTGGCACCCAAGTCGCGTTCCTGATATCTAAACCGTAAACGGCGCCACTTGTGGTATAGTTGGTTCACGGGTTCAATGTGTTTGTTGTTTTACAATTCGCAAACAATGCGATTCTTAAGGAATCACGCGTGGCGTAAGATCACGGAAATATATGCTGAAGCAGAAAGATAAAAGGCATTTAAAATCATGCAGGTGCATACGTTGTAATGAAATTTGTATGCAGCGGAACCACGTGTAACTTGCTAGAGAGCATTGTTTTTGATCTGTCAAAAACACAAATTGAACACGTGGGACCGACTATAAGCAACTATCGCCGGCCTAGATCTACTTTGGTCACTATCCTTTCTTGCACCCTTTCTCTTCTACCTCCAGCTCCACGCCCATCTCCATCTCCGTCCTGCGCTTTCCCTCTTCCTCCCGATCCCTCCGAGAATCTACTTGACCTCGAAGGTCGAAACTTGGGAGGATTCGAAAGATTGCAAGCAAAGAAGAGGCCAATGTGAATCGCGAAGAAGTCGCAGGCAAATCCGTTAATCACGCGGAGAGAAGTTGAGTCCCGCTTGGCAGAGCCTGGCACTGAAACCTGTGCTACTTGGCTCCAACTCAAGAATCGCCCAGGCGATTGGCTCTGCGGAACGTGTCTCGCGTCTCCTGTTTCTCCCGCGAGAGGCGCTGCCGCGGAGCGTTAAAAAAATCACGTCAAATTAGTCGGTAAATGTGGGTTAATTCGCTCTGGTTAATCCGATTCAAGCGAACCTCCATCCCCTAGGCTCAAGTGGCCTGGAGGTGTCTCTTTTTTTACTCTCCTCTTCCCTGGTAGCGATCTTTGATCCCCAGCTTTCTTCCCTTCGAAGATTCGTCTGTAGTGACCTATGTGAATTTTGATTGGAGCTTCTTTTTATTTTTCCAGCTGACCGAAGTCCCACCTGGCGAAGCCGCGAAGCCTCGTAAGTACACACACATCGATACTATTGAGTCGACTAGTGCGTTTTCCTTCGATTGCGTTCCGAGCGCGACTCTGGAATCCTCTGGGCTTCAGCCTTAGTTAGGAAACCGTCCGCCCTACGGCCAGCGCCATGCAGCGAAGGAAGAAACCTGCAGCTTCGCTGATCTAGATCTACCTAGTCAGATATCAGCTGGCAAAGGAAGATGCGACCCAGAGATATCGGAACGCGAAAGGACGCTGTCGTCGCGACGCATAGTTCAACAGCGAATTCACCTTTCCTCCTCCTTCGGCTGATACGCGATATCAGTGTGCAATTTGACATCCGAATTGGCTCGGCAGTGCCCTGTGCCCTGCCGCTGGTTCTCTTGATCTCAGTTTCCAAAAAGGAACGAGCAGAGAAATCAGAAGTTGTCGAAGTTTAGTATCGATCCAAAATGTCCACCGCTCGTGCCTTTCTCCTGGCGCTAAACTCGCGGCCATTGATCAGGTTTCGCGTCTCGGAAACAGAATGGACCGGCCGCGCGCGTAGGAGTAGCAGCAGACTTCGCTCTAAATAATCGTAATTCGGTATCATTGTTAAATAACATTTAGATAAGTTAAGCCCGAAGCTTCGTCGAAATTGAATACTCGAAAGGTATAAAGTCCCACACACATGTCGTCTCCGAGGGCAGTAGCCTCATCGTGCCAGAATACTTTGAGAAAACAGCATCCCTCGCGGCATTTCTTTTTTCCTTTTCCTCTTATTTCACCTCTTTTCCTCAATTTCGAAGAACTACCATCGCAGCCCTTGCAGGACTCGTGTCCATGTGTATGTGTGTGCGCGCGCGCGCGTGTGTCTGCTGGAAACTCTTATCTCAATTCCTGACCCCCCCTCGCCCCTCCCCACTTATTCTTCTCTCTTTCTCTCTGGATATTCGTATTGGCCTCCCTCTTTGGCTCCCTCGTGGTTCTCGCCGAGATAGCCCCACGAGAGGAAGTGCTGCGAGTCGAGCTGGTTTCTATGGAAACGATTGAGCCAACCACTCCGGCGCTCCAGCATCCGGATGCTAGGCTGGAGCTCAGTGATGACGACGACAGGCTGGAAGCCGATTGGGAATAAGAGCTCAATAGATTTAATGCCAAATCCAGCAGGAGGGTTGCTCCGCTCGTGCCTTTGAGTTTCTTGGACGATCCACTTGCCGATTACTCGCAGCTGCGCGAGAACGATGCCAGCGGCGCTTCTTCGCCGCGGGAGCTGGACGATAAGACGATGCTGCGATAACACGACGTTCCTAATTGAAACGTGGAACTCGATTTTCGATAAAGAATACTCTGCGTCGTCCACATCGTGATATTAGTTTCGGCCAGTGTGCCAGCAGCAGCCAGGGGGATTGTAGGATCACCGGTAGTTCAGGCTGCGAATCACAGATGGCCGATGACGACAATGATGGCATCGAGTCCAATTAATTGTTTCCTCGTCAAAATCCTCGCGACTTGAGAATTAAATATTTCTCACGCGTCTCGGAAATTTCGGATGAAATTCTCCCTGCCCTCTTCCATGCCGGTTCAGTCTGCTCACTCTTTGTTTAAATAATTGAATTTGTCTTAAATTAGTCTCTTTGACTAAAAGGTATACCAGTAATCTGCCAGAGATTCGTTGCCGAGCTGCTGCTAATCCCCAGTGCGTTGACAAGAGAATCGTGTGCGATTAATTATTGAAATTGTTGCGAGTCATCGGCGCCCGAGGGATAAGTCGCTGCGTTATGGGAATTCACTTTTGGATTAGTTCCGTCGACAGCCGCCAGGGCTGTTTTCCCACAGGCGTCCCGGTAGTTCCCGAGCGAACTAAATAAGAGCGATCAGGCATTAGGCAGAATTAGCCAGGTCGATAAAGACGGCATCCCGAGCGACTGAAATTATGACCTGTTATACCTCTGGCCCGTTCCTCGAATTCCTCTACCATTTTTTTTTTCCTCTAAGAAAAGCAGTTCTTTGATGGGTTTCGTAGATCCACTTATTACCGAATGCAAAGAAGATACCTGTTGAGTCCTCGGGTCAAGGCCGAAGCTTCTAGATCCACTTAAATACCCTTATCGAGGTATTTCCCTGGAATACCTGCACGCGTGTCGAGGTCCCTGAGGTCGAAGCTGCTCGATTCGGATTTTCATTAGGGGGAGGAACATTTTAGCGCACAATCGTTGATCCTTCGCGATCGGCGAAACTGTAGTCGGCAGGCTGGCCCAAATGTAATATTGAATATCGATCTTGCGCCCGATGGTTATAGGTGGGCATCGAGCGGCTGACCTACTTGACCAATACGAGTCAGGACCGGCGCGAATCCCATCGCGATGAGGAAATTAGGAAGACGCCGTGCAAGAGACTCGCGGATCCCAAGGAAGAAAAGACAAAGGAAAGGACGTCGCTGGTAGAATCGCGAAAGTGCTACCGTAGTTATCGGCTGCATACGTGATAACGAGCGCATTCGTCTGGCCATTCGTGCGCGGTGCTTTCACCCTCGATCACCAGGAGGATTGCTGTCGCGATAAATAACCGCGGAGCACGAGGGAATCCAGGGGGAGGGGCGAGGGGGAGGGGGAGGGGGGGAGAGAGAGAGGTCGGGAAAGGTCGGTGCTACTCGGCGGAGGTCGGGGAGTTGGGAAGGCGTCGTGGCTTCTCCTGGACTGTGGGAGGGGGGGATGGGGAGGCGAAAGGGTGGGTCGATATCAAACTCTCGGTCTTCCTACCCTCACCGAATAACCTGCCCCCCGGGGGAGGGGGAGTGGTGGGGAGGGGCGAAACACAAGCAGCTCGCAGTTACTTAGCGTGATTAAACCTTCCCCAATACGCTCACTCGCTATTTCGTTTCTATCTTTCCATCTATTACTTCCGCGAGAGAAAGAGGCGTCGATCAGCTGTTCCTTCCCTCTCTCTCTCTCGCGGCGTCTTTCCGTCCTTCCTCTCTTCTTTCCTTTTTCTTTTACCCCTTCTTCTTCCGGACTTCAGTCAGACGACGTCTCCACTCTTTGCTACACTCGAACGAAATCATTTTTAATGACTCCCAGACAATTTCTGCCGCGGGCTAAAGGAATCTCGACCTCGCCTAACCTCCTAGGCTAACGCATAGCGAAGGCAATGATGACCAGTTTGCAAACCAGTTGCGAATTCCAATACATCGAGGTGCCATTATTTGTTTCTTTTTTATTTGTCTTGCCAGGCATCCTAAGTAATCCCACGAAAGCGCAAAAGTGTAAAAGTAGAGAATCGCAAGAGAGAAAGGACAAGAGTCAGCGAGCCATTTGAAGGAGGTAATTAAAAGAGAAACACCGTTGGACGGGCGTCCAGCGTCGCGGCGCCGTAGCACACGAAGGAAGTCGATGACCCATCAGAGATTGATCCTTCGCTGTGGCTCCTGCTAGAGAATATAATACGATTTCGTTTCGCTTTTAATCTTCGACTGGACGTTGGCGCTGCTTGTAAAAAGAAATGGAAATAAGACAGAGATCGAAAGTTCATGAAAGATGCAAAGCTGCTGCGGCGACGTCGTTACGAAACAGGTGCAACACCGGCTCGGACCTCGGGCTGCCGGCGTGTGCCCAGCGTCACGATCGTCCGGACCACCTGGAGTCGGTCTCTCTGGTTCGTTGAAGAAAAGAGCAGAGGAGTGTGTAAGGAAGCAGGGGGTGGGACGACGGGACGATGATCCAGAGGAAGCGTCGAAACTGGAGGGCGACTGCCGGGCGTCTTGCGAAATGGAGGGAATTCCGTCCGCGAGAGCGCGCCTTGCCGAACTGGTAGGCAGAAACGTGGCAAAACGGTAGAGACGCATAGAGCGACGCTGGTGATGGGGTGGGCAGCCGGAAAAAGGAGGGAGAGAGAAGGTAACAAAGCCATCGAGGTGCGCGCAGGTGAAGCCGCCGTCTGCTCGACAGGCTGCGTTTACAACGCAACGAATGGCGCACGCACAACACATACGGGACTATAGGTTGCATACACAACGGCAACAGCAGCAGCAACTGCCGACACTGCCGACACTGGCAATGATGGGGTTCGTAGAGTTTGCCGGCCGGTCGGCCAGCCGATCCGCTTGCTTGCCAGCCTACCAGCCAGCCTACCAGCCAGCCAGCCTACCAGCCTACCAGCCTGGCCTGCCTGGTCTGCCTGCCTCAGTCAACCGAAGCGCGTCTCCGCGAATATACGCCGATAAGCACGCGCGCGCGCTACTACCTACACGTTCGCTTATTGTTTTTACCCGTGCGGCGTCGCGACGCAGTGATACGCTCCGAGATATAGAAATGCATTGCGACGCACGGTAGCAACTGGTGGTAAGAGACGTCAGCGAAGAGTTAAGCTTCTGCCTTGGGTCTTTGGTGGATTGACGTCAGTGGAGTAACGTGATAGTAAAGCAACTGAGAGAGAGAGAGAGAGAGGAAAGGCGCCGATGTGATCCGCTACGGCGCATCCCGTCGAATGACTGAGCGTGCGTGGCGCGTGCGTCCTCGCGCCCGAGCCATGTGCTGTTTTCCTTGTTTTTCTCGATGACGCGTGGATCGCGCAACAAGACGCCAAGATGCAAGACGAGCAGGCGGAACTCTCGAAGGTGAAAGGTCGCGATGAAACGTCCGAGAGAGAACGCGGAGTGGAGCAGTGGAACTCGTAGTGTGCCGGGAGTGAATAAACAGTCGCGATTCCAGAGGCAGAATGTACACAAAGTTCGAGCTGCTTCAGGGCATCGTCAGCTACCTCCTCGTATCAGGTGCAAAAGCTGACTAACCTTATGTGCCAATAATCTGCCCCCCCCCCTCTCCCTGTTACTTTCACTTCTTTTTATGGACGCGCAACGAGCAGCTAAATCCCGCGAGAAGGCAAAACTTTGAGACTCGTCGAGCCTACGTGATTCATGCGGTTCAGCCGTCTGAGCTCGAAACTGCAGGGCATCGTCCCTCTTCGTCTTTCAACCCCTGTAATTCCGTTCGTTCTCACGCTCCTTCCTTGCCGTCCTGCCGTTCCGCCTCCGTTACATGTCTCTTCCCCTTCTCCTTCCGTTTGGCCCATACTCGCTCTACTTCCACTTTTCATTTCCGTTTCTCCTTCTCTCTCCCTACCCCCCCCCCCCTCCTTCCTACCATTCCTATTTCTATACTGTGCGTACATACGTGCCTATATCTTTTGAATGCGTGCGTGCGTGCGTGTAGCAGCACATTGCGTACCATTGTTTACTCAATAGCGTTGAGACAGAGTGTACTCGTAGCTCACTGAATTTCTAAAGGAACGTACAGCTGGTCTGCGCATGCGCGTCGACTGCTCGAACGTTGTCGTCGTCGTCGTTTCCTATGTCGTCCAATTGACGGGGCCCGATGACGCTCGGGTTCGCGTGTCTCTCTTGTCCTCTTTTTAATTCCCTAGGGGAAGTTTGCGCGTCCCCCTTGCTCGGCTACTCTCGACCGGATTCGGATTTCTTCGGCTCAGCATTGTTTGAACGACCGAAATTGCCGGTTGGGTCGCTACGTAATTGGCGTTCGCGACGAAACCTGCTGCCGCCTTGGCTCGCTTGGACTTACATATATTAGTAGCGTCTTTGTGCTTCCTTGCTCGGCTCTGTCCTGACATCGTCGATCGGACAGGCAAGCCAAATGATTTGTCTCTTTCTTGTCTCTTTCCCGAATACATTGATGTTGGCGTAACGTGTAATCTTATGGAAAACTCGCGTTATCATACGTTATCATATGTTTCTCTTTGGCCTGTTTCAGAAAGAGAGAGGCACCCGTCCAACAGGCTGTCTGCGTAAGTATATGCACCACGTCTAACATTTTCTATTGGTCCTTTCCCCCGCTCTCCCCCTCCCCCCTTTCTTATCACTGTTACAACTCGAATCGTTATCATTATTCTCACCATTAGGAAGTCCATGGAAACTTCCTCTGTACGAAAATTTGGCCAACGACTAATCGACCTGCCGAAGTAAAAATTAATTATACATTCCGACACGAGTCAAAGTTCGCTTGATAATTTGGCGATTCCTCCCGACCTTGATTAGCTTCGGCTCTCAGCTGGAGCAACGGCCTGATTAACTTTGCTCTATTATCTCGGCCATTTGGATTCGCAAAGACGGGCGGTGGGAACATTCAAGAAGCCGAGTCATTTAATTATCTTTTTATTCCTTCGACTTTCCTTGTTCCTACTCACCTCGTAGTTTCCGCTTCGCGATCTTTGAGTCTGTTTCTTCGCTGATTTTCCACCGAACGAGCTTCGCTGCGGTGTCGTCTCGTTCTCTTATCTACGAAGTTCTGCGAAAGATCGTTAAAATTTCGTTTCTCGGGAATTTTTGAATTTCGCAAACAAGAGCAGCGTGCCTCGGACGTGGCCGTGGGAAAGAAAGGTAGGAAGCAAAAAGTGGGACCTGAGCGAGCCGGAAGTCCGAACTTTAGGAAGCCAGGAGTCCGTGGCTTCGCTGGCTCTTCGAACCCTTCAAATAATGTATAAAGGGGACAGAGAAGCGTCGCCGACTGTTCCGGCTCCCAAATGTATTTCAATAACTCGGCACGAGACGCTCCTGGTAATTTCAAAGAAGAGAAAAATTAATGTGTTCACTAGGCCGCAGGCTGACTCCTCTTCCCCAGCCCTTTATCAGCCTTTCGTCCTCTCGACTACCCTTAGTAATTGCAGGGCAGTCCCTGTTCCTTTTGTTCAACAGGGAAACTAGGCCGCATCGGCGGCGTTTATCGACGCGAGCGACATTGTTACCTCTTATTACGTCCCCCCTGCCCTCCTCCTCCTTTTCGATGAACGCGCAGGTTACGTTTCCAAGGAAAATACGCAATAGACACGCGATTTTAAACCGAGGGGAGTCCTGTGAGCAGCTGGGGTGCTGGGGGTTTCCGGCAGGGAAACCCTTCTCGTGGAATCGCAAGGGCAATTCAGTTAAAGCGGAAGAGGAGTCGTGCGATCGAAGGAGGGTGGGAGGGAGGGTTGGGGCACTGGCTACTTTTAAGGGAATAAAGAGCCTTTTCGCTGCTCTCAAGCCTAACGATTCCATCAGTCTCCCTGTCACGAGCATGCCTACCCATTTCCACCCAGTCCCACCCACTCCCTGGCCATAGGATCAAACTGTGCATCGATCTTCCGCAATTAATCACCGAATTGCGCTCGTCGATGCCAGAACTCTGCGCGATTAACGTTTAACGATTACCGGTTAGCGGCAAAGTGCAACTTGCCACTCGGTGCTGGCTGTTGCTCTCTCGTTATCAGTCACTGCCGCAGAGAGGCCTCGGCTGACGTCAAGTGGCCTTGCTCGGTCTGATAACAGTAAGCTTAGCCATTCCGATAACAATTCGCCTGACGTCGATTGGCCTCTCGATACGACGACGACGACACGTTGCTCCGACCCGACCAAGCGTCGTTTCCAGCGCCTCGTGTTGCTCGGCTCTGCGAAGTTTCTGCGTTTCCCGAAATTCCGTCTACGTCGACCTGGGTACGGAATTGATTCGAAATAGCGTAACCTGGGGATCGGGAGTCAAGGAAAAAGCATTAATACCCACTGGCAAGCGATTCCAGACCACGGATCTTCTGCAACCCTTGGATTTGTAACCACCAAGTCGAGTGCCCTTCTCGCCCCCCCTCGTCCTCTACCTGTCCCACTCACTCCATCCACTTCCTGTGTCTTTGCTCTCTCTCTCTCTTTCCCCTCTTCCTCAGAGGAGTATCACTTGGCTCCCTGAGGCTTCGTTTCTAATTACAAGGCAACCTGGCCCCCCGACTGCCTTGCCGCGAAGAGTCACGACTCTCGAGGACGCGTTCTGCCGTCTCCCAGCGACGACGACGGAAGCGAGTCCTGGTGTTTCCGTGTCTCTCGCGTCCTGGCTCGTGTCCCATGCCCTGGGTAACATTTCCCCTGGGCGCTGGAATCGGACTGCCCGGGCTGGCATCTCGAGTCTCGTTACAGCTCAGAGAACACGCCAGGAAATGTTCCTTCGTTCAGTCCGGCAAACAGGTTTCCTCCGCTCTGCGACTAGAATATCGCGCCATCCTTGATTTTTCTGCGCCGCGGAAGTGCCGTTTCTTCTGCGACCATTTTAATCGACTTGACGCACCGACACCAGCGCTCTTCCTGGTCGCTCGCTGAAGAGTCCCGGATATCCAGGAATCACGACTTCCGAATCTTTCGCAAGATGAGCTCCACCTAACTTGGCCCCCAAACTGTCTTTAGACCTTTGGCTTCTCTTCCGGGTCCTCTTACCTCCCCCCCTCTGGACTTTCAATTAACGTCCTACCCGACTCACGCGAGTGCAGAGCTGGACCGTTAAATTTAGGGAAATCCAATCACGTGCGCTACGTTGTCGTGCTTCGTGGGAAGCGGCCGTTCAGCACAGTCAGCAACAAGGCAGATCCAGCGATCCAGCTATCCAGCAATGCAGAGGGAGGTACAGGGCACGTAGCACCGAGGTCGACGTCCGCTATCCTCTACTCTGCGTTACGTGCAGCGTAGTTCCTCTGCTCTGCTCAGTTCTACTCTCTTTTACTCTCTTCCGCTCTCTTCCATTCTCTTCCATTCTCTTCTGTTCTACTCCGTTCCGCTCCACTCGACTCCACTCGAGTCTTGATACGAGAAGCGGCGTCTCCTTCTCCGCGTTCACTGGTCGCGGCTCCATCCGAGAGTCTAGTGGCTCGGCGGATGCGAATCTCGAATCCTTGCGGGTCCTCCTAATAACCGCGAACATCTTCAGCATCCATTTTGTGCGCGACTCCTGTCCAAAGACGCTGCTGGATGGAGCCATATTGCGCCACGAGGAGATCGCTTGCCTGAAGTTTCCATGGGAGCGATCTCTACTGCCCCTCCTCCTCCTCCCGCCCACCTGCCCCATCCTCCTGATCTATCTCATTTGCCCGATCCGACACGTGTCTCCTCTCTCGATCGGCTATTTTTTGTCTTACAAGCGCATCTGTTGTTTCTTTGCCACAGGGACTTGGAGCGCGACCTGAGCCTCTCCGAGGACAGCGAGGATGAGGAGGGAACCAAGGTACCTTCGACGTTAGAGAAAAGAGTCCTCGGGACTTACCGAGTCGTTCGATGTGAACGACGAAGCGATTAGCAGGACGATTAGAGTCTCGCTAACCAAGCGGGGATCCGCTTGTGGTCCAGACCGACCAGTCGGTTGCCCGGCATTACGTAACACGGGGATCTTGAAAATGTAATACAGGACACTCGGTGTCTCTGGAGTCTCGGTATATCGTCTCCTGCTATCGCATTGATCGCCGCATTTTACGCATTAGTTAGATCGATGGCGAATTTTATAAAATTGGAAATTTGACAATGACATTGTTCGCAGGGCGCGTCACCGAGAGCGTCGAGGAACGCGAGAAGTCCGGACCTTACGGTCGAGTAAGTATTCGCAGCCTTCTCTCAATAATTATTCTCCATTGGGTAGTCCTTGCAATCTGATACACGTTGCAATGGGGCTGTGACGCCTTCGCAACTCTGATTATACGTATGAGACGATGACCAATGGTCGGTTCCTTTAACTCTGGATAATTTCTATCTAAGGGATAGCTATACTTGATGCTGAGTGAGGTTAGGTTTCGGATAAAGTTATCGGGGGATTTATCCAGGGGTGAAGAAAAACCGGCCACAAGAGTGCAGCGACCGTGGTAGGGTTCCTGATCTCCTGGAGATTCTGCCCTGTTCAGGTGTTCGATGACGGATTTTGGTTTCAACTGGACTTATCTTTCTTTTTTATTCTAGCCTTTCGACACCGCTGATACCCGCCATGACACCCGCTCCACCACCTCTAGCTCCTATGTCGCCGATGGGCATGTCGCCCGTTGGTCCTCTCTCGTCCCCGAGACCTCTGAGCCCTCCTCGAGTAACCTCCCCGACGAAAGAAGCAAGCGCGATGGGCGCACTCTCACCGTCACCTGTGCCGCCAATGCCACAGAGTCCTCTCGACAAATCAGAGAAACTCTCAGAACTTTCACCCTCACCGACGGACCAGAGGCCGCCGAGTCCTCCCGTGGAAGCGATACACCAGAGTTCAGTTAGCGCAAGCTCCAGCTCCGATTCAGGTTCGGACTCGGGCTCGGATAGCAGCGACGACTCTGAGGACGAGGTAGCACAGCCTCCGCCTAAGGGTCCATCAACGCCGCCTTCGGTGTCTCCGTCGGCACCTGCCGAGGAAGCTCCACCAGCTGTCGAGGAATCCAAGCTTCGCTGGAACCTCAGTTCGTTCTTCACGAAACCTCCGCCGCAACAAGGCGATCAGAATGCTGAAAATAAATCTTCACAGGTATATTTATCAGATTTGCTTACGAAGAGAAGATTGAGTGGGCAACCAAATTCGTGAATTATATGTATACACGCAACTCCAACGATTATACGGGATAGGCTTTAATGTCAGGATAATTATTAAAGTTTAAGCTGATCCTTAATTGTATGATTTTAATATGTTTTTCTGTATTTTCTATAGGATGATGTGCGGGGAGACGGATCACCGAGTGCTGTGTCCTCGGAAACGAGATCTCATCATCGGGATGCTGGACACTCTGGACATTCGGGTCACACAGGGCACGATTGGAAACTCGATGAAGCTCTCAAGAGAACGCACAATTCGGCTATGCTGAGTCTCTTGAGCGACAGCGATCATCATTCCGAATCTGATAAGAGGCAGAGCGTCATCGAGGAGACTCGTCAACAGACGGAAAAGATTAAGCCTCCGGATGCGAAGAAGAGAGGACGACCGCGTAAACCTACAAAGAGTCCAAAGAGCCATCGGAACTTTGAGGACGGTGGTGGAAAGAACAAAAGAAGCATCAGGACTCGCATTAATAATAGTCCAAAAAAGAAGCCGATCTCAAAGCCGACGGTTTCTACCAGCGAGGATGCTAGCGATGCTCAATCGCAGGATGGTTCCAGCGATTCCGACAGCGAGCGTCCAAGTCCGCTGAGACACTCAACAGCCTCTCCAGTGTCCCGGAGTGTCAGTGACAAGTGTCGGCCACGGCTGAGTGTCTCCTCGAGCGAGGATGAGGGACCTCCGAGCAAGCACAATGTCCCGGAGGATGTTTCTTGGACGAGGTTGTCGATTAAAAGAAATAAGCTTGCTGAACAGTCGGCAAAGAAGGCCGAGAAGAAGAAAGCTTCGACGAAAACAAAATCCAGGAGGTCGAGACCACGACTTCCCAGTGCACCTGCCGGTCCCTCGGATTCCGACAGCGAGACCGAAGCGGCGCCGGTTAACACTCGTATTCAGGTCGCCAGGGTGCCACCCAGGCCCAGACCTCCTCCCAACAGGACCACGTCACCCGACAATTCCGATAGCGACAATAGTCCCGCCCCGAAGCTCCAGGAGGAAGGAGGAAACGTACAGGACAAGAAGAAGAGTGATACTTTGCGTAAACTCTTTTACGGGAACAAGGGCGGAGCAAAATGTGGAGGAAAGGGTGCAAAAGGTGGTGGGAAAGTTGGCGGCAAATGCGGAATCTACGTGGAGGAATACACATCAGCTTCGATCCTTACGGGCGGGGAGAGTCCGTACAAGAGGCCTTCCTCGCAGATGTCGATTCCGCCGTTAAGATACGTAAATGGTATTCCGAGTATTATGTGCCGGCTAGATCTCAGTCGACTCTCCCACGTGCCCCAACCGTCGCGCGGTCAAGAATTGAGGCAACACACTGAGCTCCCGGACACCAGGCCGTCCTCGAGGCAGGCTGCCATTCTGGCCCCGCCACGACCGTCGACCCCTGAGGAGGGCGAAATTGTCGACACTCCTCTGCCTTCGAAAATACGGACTCATAGTGAGAATAGTAACGCCCTCGAGGGCGAGATTCCCGTTAAAGCCGAACCGATCTCGGACACGAAGAACTTGTTGGGTGGAATCGGTGCTCACAGTGGCGGCGGTAGTGGTTTCGTTGGTCCTGTTTCTAGTATAGCTAGTGCTAGTACTCTTAACGGGAATCCCAGTGCCAGTGGTACCAGTGGTGCTAATGGCAGCAGTACTGGTGCTACTGCCAGTAGCAGTACTGTCGGCGGCGGTAACAGTGGAAGTGCGCGCAAACGGAAACGCAATCTGAGTTGTAGTTCTGTGTCTAGCTTGAGTACCGTATGTTCCGTGGACTCGAAGGCGAAACACAGTTCCTCCGAGCACAAGGAGAAAAAGAAGAGGAAACGGAAGCATGCCGATGCCGAATCCCTCACGCCGAGGCCTTCTTCCAGTCAGGTGAGACAGACATTGGCAAATAATCTATTTACTTAGAAAAGCAGCAAGTCATTTCCACAATTCCATATTCCCACTTCGTAACGCGAAGAACGTCATTTTAATTCAACTTCTTAATCGCCGGCAGAGTGACGTTCAGCCTACGAATCACGAGCGGGAAGACAATGCGGACACGAGCCTTCTTCCGCCACCGCCGCCACCTCACCGTATTTATTATTCTTACTTCAACCCGCAGAACGAGATTGTCGAGGACCAGGATAGGTAAGTGTCGACGTCGGATAGAATGAAAGGCAATTTTCGAAATTGATTGGTAATCAAGGAATCGTTGGGATACCAGGGACCAGCATCAGTACCTGACGGAAGCTAAACGACTAAAACATAAGGCCGACGAGGAGTGCGACTTGACGGCCCAAGGAATGCTTTACCTCGAGGCTGTACTCTATTTCCTACTGACCGGCCACGCGATGGAATCCGATCCGTTGACCGAGCGGGCCTCCTTCACCATGTATAAAGACACTTTAAGTCTTATCAAGTGAGTGCCTCTCAGAATCGTGAAATCATACTCGATAATTTGGTTGCTGCAAGGTACTAATAGCCTCTCTCCTCTTCCAGGTATATCTCCTCCAAATTCAAAAGTCAACAGAACAATTCCCCCGAGAGCAGTATACACAATAAGTTGGCTATTTTGAGGTAGGTATCAATTTAATCCTGGTGACTTTGGATACTTTCAACAAGATCAAAGCCAGTGAGTTACGAATCTGAACCCATGGATTTTTTTAGCCTATGGTGCCAGTCCCTAATATACTTGAAGCTCTTCAAGATGCGTAAACACGAAGTCAAAGATTATCAAAAGCTCCTGGCTGACTACTATCAAAAGGTAATTCATCCTTCTTTTAAGAAATGTGAAAAGAGGATTGAGCATGACTCTTATCTTTGACTTACAGCTAACTCAGGCATCTTTCGTCCAGCCCGAAGGACAAGGGACGCCATCGCCTTTGTCTCCGACTCCCTCGCCAGCTGGCTCTGTTGGTTCGGTCGGAAGTCAAAGCTCTGGTTACAGCAGCGGCGAGCTGGCTAATCGAGGTGCAGCTGGGCAACCTCAGGGTCCTCCTTGCTTAAACGTACCCCTCAGCGTGCATCACGCAATGCAGAAGCAAAATCATCACTTTGGTCTGTTGATGAACTGCCACGAACTCTGGGACCAAGCTAACGCTCTGGTCACGGATAAGCATAGAGGTAACGAATCCGAAAGCCATCCTAATGAAAGTAGAAAGGGCATCGATGATTAACGCCCGTCAATTTGCAGATTTCTTTATCGAGTTGGACGAAAGGATAGGTCCGCTCACATTGAAGAGCTCGCTGCGGGATTTAGTTCGCTACGTTCAGGCTGGGATAAAGAAGTTACGAGCCCTCTGACCTCAGTGGCACAGCCCCCGACCACCCACGCCCAATTACATCACTTCTCTCCCTCACAACATGGCCACGTATCCGACCATGTTCACGTAGCTACGAGTCAACGGCGTAATGCCGCGAAGGACAGGGTGAAGCGGACGGGGGAAAAGGAGGAAAGAGGAGAAGGAATAGCAGGATCGGAGAGAGGGAAAGGGAAAGTGAAATTGCTTTCGAACGAATGATGCGGAAAGTGACGAGAAGAGTGAAACCGATGAAAGAGTAACGAGAAGTTCTTAAAGAGACTTCAGGCAGGCACAATTAGGATCAAGGTTTTTTCGCCAAGCGAAACGTACAAGGTGTGGCGCTAATACAATATGGACTGGTTACCGACAACTTTGAAACAGGTCTGCATTTAGAATTACGATTAGAGCGCGTGCATCGGTATGGAATCGCGAGGATTGTGTCAATTCCACTGTCTGATCTGGGTTTACTTATAATTAATAACATTAATATATATATTCGCATCGACGCACGCCGATCCTCGGTGTAGTGTGCTGCGAATCATGGTCGATGGTGATTCGGGTGAATTTTCATTTTTCTCATCGGTTATTGGTACGTTACAAGAATCCATTGAAATTCGTTTTACTCTACCACCAGTTAACTAATTAACGTGTACAACATAGGTTGACGACCCACCCAGTACAAAATTTTAGTAAATTCTCGTATCCACCGAACGGTGGAAGTTCGTCATCCTTGTTGAAGATTTTTCGAGTCATTATCTATGCATTGTCTTCTTGTGCAAGAAACTAACCGAACAGCAACAGGAACGTAGATCAATGACCTTTTTCGAATTGCCTGCCTGATAGAGGAATGACGGTCTTTTATCGTACTCGTAACGCGGTATCTTTTGGCTGAGCAGAAAGCACACTTGACACACACTTGCACTACATTTTTCGCAACTGCCTGCCCACAATCTTCCATTTATTTCTGCGATTATCAAGATAAATGCAATAATGACTGACACGCAGAGACACCCGTAGGCGGGCCGACACACAAATCACGCAGACGGATACGCGTGTTTCTGTTAAGGATCTTAGAAATCGACTAGACAAGGTATAAAGGAGTAATTTTTCTCTATTTTCTGAGGTGTCCGCTTTTATAAAATGTGCGTAGATACAATAAAAAAAAATAAAATAAAAAAGAAAAGGGCGAAAAACAAGAGTCAAGTGCCACGGGAGTGCCCGTGCGCTTTCGCATCACGCCGCTGGGCGCATGAAGGTTACCTGTCATATATTTCACGAAACAATTGAAATGCAAGGATACACAACATAATTTAAAGAAAGAATTATATATATATATAGGTATATATATAATTAGGTATACGTATGTATATACATATGTATGTTTTATATATATTGTAAATATGAATAAGGGACGGAGGACTGTACGTAAGCGCTAGGCGAAAGAATCACAGAGAGAGAGGGGGAGAGAGTGATAGAGATGCTGGCGGGGAGTAAATGAAGAAGGATGAAGCCTCAGTAGAGATACGAGCCGTGTAGAGACGCCTGTGTATGCTAAAAGCGAGAGCAAGTGAATGAGTAGTCGTGATAGTGATGAAGGAAGGAATTTTGTACATGAACGACGAGCTGTGCTCTAGTGTTAATACGAGAGACAACGCCATTTTGACGGTATCAACTAGACACCAGTAGCATCGACACGACACAAGAACAACAACAACAAAAATACATATTATTTACATTACCTAGAATTTACGGGAAAGTAGTGGTTCTAGAGATGAAAACTATACATAAACAAAAATGCATTAATGTGTAAGGCAAAAGTGGGAAGCTACATAATACAGAAGTATATATATACATATATGCATACATCAATATGTTTGCATATGTGTATATATATAGATATATAAATATATGAAATAAGTAAAAAGTAAGTTGCTCATGTGTATATTTTTGTAAATAGGTATTGTGAGTGCCGCCGCCTTGAGGGTTGCCTGTCTCGCGTATGACGACAGGCTCCGCCCGACCCATTTTTGCTACCACATCTTTACCGAGATACATTTCATTTGTTTTTCTCCTGCTTTCTTTCATCTCTCTTTGGTTTATCAGTTGAAATCCCATTGATTGAACTTTTCGAATAATCGATCGATTCCTCTCTTTCATTTAACTTACTCCTCTGTCACACGTCACGCGACTGGTCTTTGCCTCTTGGTTTATTCGGTCTTCGCATTATTTATTCGTTTGATTGGATCTTTCTTGCTGTCTTCGTTTCTCTAATGTTTCCTAAAGACACAAATATGCTTTGCTACTCTTTTGGAAAATCAGCCACCGGACGGCTGCGATAGGGATGCGTGACACTCGATGGGGCTTTCAGGAAAGCCGAAATTAACTAAGGTTAGCTAGCGAGTAAAAAAAAGAGTAAGATGAATGAACGGGCGCAATAAATGGACAAAGAGTGGCGAAGAGAGAATGGAGCTAATGACGGAAAAACAATTGCGAATCCGATATTGGATAGAGTTGGTGGGCGAGGTGACCCTAAAGTAACTAGTGCGGTCCAATGGTTCATGGGATACAATTTTATATCGATGAAAATGATAAGGGGTAAATTTGTGAAACATTTAAAGAGAGGGAGAAGGAGAGAGACGAGGTTAAGATGAAGAAGTTTAAAGCGTAAAAGTTGGAATCGAAGAAGGATATAGCGAAAAGAAAAAAATGAAAAATTATTACAAAAATTCCGATATTTTCAAGATACATATTTATAAGCTATACGTATATCAGGTCCGTATCCCACCAGCTCGCAATATTCCTGGCCAAGCGCATTGGGATTTAGCGATGGGGATGCGCTGCTCCTAGTGACTGATACGCATTCTCAGTTTTCTCATCGACATCCTTTGACTAATTGTAGAAAGGGCAGCTCTGCCGAGGCCCCGTCGTTCTCTGCGAGTTCCATCTAGTGAAATGTTCTACTGCATGAGCCAACGGAAGAACGGCAAGACGATAGTATTTTAATGTTTACGAAGAAGAAAGAATGTTTAACGGAACTGGCTAGTTGAAACAATTGAAGAGAGAGAGAGAGAGAGAGAGAGAGAAAGCGAGAGAGAGAGAGAGAGAGAGAGAGAGAGAAAGCGAGAGAGAGAGAGAGAGAGAGAGAGAGAGAGCGCAACGGAATAAAATTCTTAAAATTTTGCACTCAATTTCTGCCCTTTTCATCAGCTGTATTCTTCTTGGTCTGTTCTATCGTAACCGTACTATGCTATCATACTCGCAATTGTAGTCACGAAAGGGGGGGAGGGGGGAGGATAGACACGGACACACATGAAAATGATATCCTATATTATATTATATTCTATGATTATATATATATATATATTAATGTGTATTATTTTTATTATTATTTTGATCATCATTATGACTATTATTATTAATATTATTATTGCTGCTATTATTATTATTTGTATTATTATTATTATTATTATCGGTATAGACAAAATATCATTTGTCCCTGAAGAGTGTTCACTGAAGCTAAACTCGCTCGCGACTGTGCCAATCGGTTCGGCAAAATACTCCTGCGAAACGTTTGATCCCGCGCGTCGCTCTTCTACTCGTTTTCTTGCCGAGCATCTTCGTATCGTTCGCATCTTCATTCTTATCAGCATTAGCTCTTTTTTTTCTCCTGCCGTCCGAACCTCTCATCCTTCGATACTCGGAGATCTGTTTCCTGTTAGTCCGTTAGCATCCTGATTTCCCGAGGGAAGGTGGTGAGTCGGTTTGGCGAAATTTGGGAAACCAAGGAAAAACACGTCGCGCTTCTTCAGGCTTGAGATTATAAGAGGAGGGGGAGGATCAGGGGGACGACTGGATGGGGAAAAAAGCGAGAGTACCGAATACAGAAATGAAGAGAATGATTAACGTGAGGCGGGAGCGCGAGGGAAGTGTCAAGCGGGAAATTGGCCTGTGAATCGACTGCTGCACGTGCGCGTGCACGTGCACGGGGGTTCTAGAAGGTTCCTGAAGGGAGGGAGGGGTCGACGCTTCTCGATTGGTATTATAATTTGCGGCGTAAGACGTACATACCTCATCGTGAGAATCGGACAGGGTTCACGTTTTACTCGCGAGACACATAACGCACATTCGAGGGATGGACAAAGGGAGAAGATGAAGGCTGGAACTGCTGGCCTCTCGCTAATAAAGTCCAAGGGAAAGTAGAGGGTTGCACGGCTCGAAGGTCGAAACTCTAATGATGGCGGAGAAAGAGATAGATTTTAAATTGTAGGCTAGAGTCGGCCGAATGGGGAGGATAAGAGAAAATGAAATATGAAAGAAAAAAGAGAGAAAGTCAATTGCGAAAGAACACGTGAAAGAGCAACCGCACCAAGGAGAGACCAAACTCGCTTAACGAAAAACATTATCTACTCGCTTTTTATTTATTTTATTATTATTCTATTGATAAGATTATTGTATTGATTGATTATTATTATTATTATCGTCACGATCATTATATTATTATTATTATTATTAATTATATTAATTATTATATTTATTGGTGTGGAGGCTGAGACACGGCCGAGCCACCGCTCTGATAAATTAAATTGTTGAAACTAATCAATCGTTACTTAACTAATATTGTTCCAGTTGAAAAACGAATAAATCATTGAATAAACGAAAGAACGAGTCAAGGTGTTTCCTGAACGTGCGACGTAAATCGAAATTAATTGATCGAGCAATCCTTTGTTACTGCGTATGATAACGCGGAAAAGACGCTTTCGGCCAATTTATTTTTTTTCACTCGGTTTAATTCTCGTGTTGAGTTTTTGATGAGAAATTATTATAATTTTCAGTGCTCGCGTTTGTTAATTATTTTCTTTGGCATTGCCCAAATCTCTGCAACCCCCAGGTCCTTTCGACCTGGTAAACTTGACTCGTTCAGTCAGTCGATTCTCCCTTTAGCGCACAAATCGAAAATATGTATTTCGACACAAGAAATTGCGTCGACTTGATTATGACTAATCGATTGGTCGCTAGTGAAATTGCTGCTCTCGAAATCCGTTTCACCACTCACTTGAAGAATGAGATTCAGTAGCGCTATTTTCCTACGGATCAAGAGAATGCGATAGACAAGCCCCGTTACTTTCGCAATGCCAATTTAATCACTCCAGGCGTAGCGCGATGCTCTGTCGTTCAAGCGTTCCGCTGTTGTTTCTCGCTCGAAATTCCGAACTCGATTCAAAATTAGAAAAGGATATTTTTAATGAAAGAGGATTTCTGAGGGAGAAAAGACACAGTCCTCTTTAGTGGGGAGAACATGCAACTTCAATTGAACACATGGTGACAATATATAATATATTTGCAAGATATTTTGTTAAAAGAGGCATTTTTTTAACTTACTTTATAGTAATCCCAGCTTGAACTGATAGGGAGCCTTTATTACTACCAGTAAAGACGTAGAATCTGTAAATGCGTGTCTGAGGATAACGATTGGCTGCTATAATGGTTTCACGACGATTCGCAAATGTATACTCTACTTTTTCTTTATACTTTTACGCCGTTAGACCTGCATTGCCGATCTTATTATTACATTATTCTGTACATTATATACATTGTAAAAAGAAAACTATTCACTATAATTATATTCATTTTTGAGCAGTCGATGTTCTCCGAATGAGCACATTGTTTAGAGTGCATTGAATGAATAAATAAAATAACAAGTGAAAGAATCTTCGTCTCAATTTCTTGAAAACATATTTCCACAAGCGCGCGAAGAACGTACTTTTGCGCGGCTTAAGGAAGAAAATCGTATTCGACGTTGGCGCTAAGTTCTTATTTCTTCTGCGCTGTGCCCCATCTGGCTCCATTCCAAATGGAGCATCTATTTCTCGCTGACGTACGTGAGAACCACTGGATTTGCAAGAAACTATTGCATCAGGGCTTCCCACTTGGCCTAATGGTAACTTCGGTGGGTGATCTTATTGGCGGTGAAAGACTAAAAGCTCTACTGCAGCGCACGCACGCTAATATTTTATCAACCGAAGGTTATCTAAAAAAAGAAAGTTGTCGACGTCAGTGAAGTCATTGCTGCTGTTGCTCACAGGTGGCAGCATTCTCGGCGATGCGTCAGTACGTCAGATTCTGATGGTTAGTTTATTTATCTTCCGACAACACTTACTGTCAATTTACAGCCGAGCGACCGATGTTGATTCTGTGGGTATTGTCGGATCTCATCTTACCGAGGATAAATTGTCGAAATGATTCAGGCCTTTTCCGCTAGTACAACTCACAGTGGTTGGCGCTGCGACAAAAAGCAAGCGGAAAGCGTATCTCTCATTCGCTCGCTAACGGCCGAGCGTACGTCGCGTTTTTCCTACATCGCCGGTGCAGCGGCAGCGACGTGGTGCAATTGTTTTTGTTTTCGCTAACAAGGAGCAGGGTGTTTGGTGTAACAGTGCAGTTTCATTCAATTTGATTCTTCGTGCCGTAGTTTGTGTGCGTCATCGAGTGAATTTAGTGTCAGTGACGTCGATTTTCTCCTATTCCAAGCTCTATTTGCTCTTCGTGTATTCTCGGCGATTTTTGAGCATCTTTGTTCCTTCTGGCTGCTTGTGCGTTCGCCTAAGCGTCCTGGAATTAACGGAACTAACAAAGCCGCCTCGCGGCCCAAGAGAAGTTTCAAGGTGAGTTCGGAGCAGACTTGTCCGCGCGTGTATATCCTCTCCCGTGCGTATTCGCGCCTTCCTTGGAAGCGACTGGGCCCACCTGTTGGCTCCGAAGAAGTGCATTTCGGCGAGAGATGCTGCTTTCCCGCAAAGTTACGCTCAGAGGTATTCGGCGATCGGAATTCTCTTAAATCAGCCAAGAATCAGCTGAGCTGCCTGACTTATTATTACGCCGCCTCAAGAGAATTTTCATAACGTAAAATCGGATCATAATGTGGAAAGACTAGTGCTCGCTCGGTGAATCGGTTTGCCCTCGATCCTACTGCTTGCGTTCGCATCTGGAGCGGATCTCGATCGAATCTCTCTGCGTAACGCAGTTTTGAGTTTTGCGTGGCACGCTCTTGTGCTTCTGACTGTATCTTCCTCTCTCTCTCTCTTTTTCTTTCTATTCCATTTCGTCCTGTTGCGTCTTCTTTCTCCCTACGGGACACAGGGTTCCGTTCGATCGGTTGCGCAATGTCAACATTCGCTCGGCTTATGAAAGGAAAAGAAAATGACGTATCTGTTGTCCCGTGAAGAATATTTCCACATATATCGCAAGAACGTTGTGTCTTGCGTGTCCCTCGGATTGCTAATATTCAACAAGCGAACGAACAAATCGATGACGTCGATTACTGTCATTCAGGCTGCCGGTAAATTCGGTTTATGCGCCCATTTTCTTTGTTCTCGAGCCTTAAGTCCTGCGCACTGTTATTTCAAGTAACGGGACTTGGAAAATCCTCGGAAACTTTTCCATCGCTCCAAGTCACACGACGATGGGAAAGATTAAAACTATCTGGATGCCTGGTAAAAGTTTCGTCGTCGTAAAGAAGATTCGAAACGATTTGCCTTGGAATAAAACTCGAGTGCCAACGAACAGTGAATTCTCCTTTGAGCAGAAGAAAAAAGTGAAAAACAAGAGTGATCATTCGGCTCCAGATGAACATTGATACGTGGTAGATTCTCGCGACATCCCGGATGCTGCTACGGATAATACGGTTTGTGTAAAGAAGCGCGAGAGGGAATGCGAAGTTTCACATAACATTTTGATCGGCGACAAGCCCAGTTCTCTTTCTAACCTGACGTCAGCCAGGAAACAACCAGAGTCCGGCCCGCTAGTATTGCTGCTGTTGCTGGTATTGCTAGTATATTGTTAGTATATTGCTAGGTATCGTGTGACCCGGTTTGGGTGCGCCCAGACGCCGGTGTGGCTTGTTATTGTATCCTACATGTACATGAAAATGTAAACGTGAGCGTAGATGGCTCCGAGTAAATGTCAGGGGCTGCCCGGTAGTCGGAGAGTGCCTTAGCTTTTGAAATCACGAGCATGGTCAGGAGCCCCATCCCTGCTCTCGATACGCTCCACGAGAATTCGGCCTGATAAGGTGAAACGGAGACAAGAGGCAGGGGAAGACAGCCTCGAGAAATGGAAGTGGACCGATCAAGGGCCTTAAGACCCCTGCTGGAGGTTGTCCAGGTTGGGAATAAAAAATGGACATTGACACACCGACCGCGATCGCCTGGCCAATTAGTTTCAGTTCTAGTCCATAAACTCTTCCACGTTCCGAAATTTCGAATTTCCGGTATCTTTGCGATTAAGGTCGAAAGGACCTGAAAGAGGCTACCGGTAGCGCGTACGGGCCTGCGTGTCTCACTCGACGGGAATCCAAGGGTAGAAGTAATCGGAGCCGAGGCCGTTGCGACATCGGTTTTCGCACAGACGCGCTTGGACTGGTTTCAGGTTTTGCGAACACAAATCTACATGGACTCCACCCTCGCGCTCTGTAATGCTATTAGATTCCCTCGGAAGCCATTGGCGTTCTCATCAAGAATCCCGACTATCCGTCTCCCTGTCTTTCCTATCTTCCTGTCTTTTTCTTCTCACGAAGGTTACGAAGCGCCTCGGGCGGAACAGGCACCTTCGACGGAGAGAGAAAGAGAGGGAGAGAGGCCAGCGCTCGGAGATAGGAGAAAGTTTAGTCGGACGAGGGGAGCCTCGGAAGCAGAAGTCGAGTCAAGAAGGCAAGTCTTTCTACCGTCTGTTTTCCCTGTCGGAAGTTACTCGATCCTGAAACATGTTCTGAGAGCTACAGTGAAATCATATATGAGATTACGACACACATCATCCTGGAGCCGCGAACTTGGCGAGACGGGCAGGTCGGGGGGAAGCGAGGAACTGGCTGTTCCAGTGATTATTCCGTGGTGGAGGTGGGGTGGAAGTGGTGGAGTCGATGTAGACAACTCTCGTTGGCTCGATGCGCCTCCGGCTACTTTCTAATTTTCATAATATTCAATGGTTTTCGTGGCAAGTCTACGCAGCGCATTAACGCAGCCCCGCATCGCATCCAGAATCGTTTTAGAGCGAAGATGGCAGAAATTCAACATGGCGTCTACTCGATCGGTGCGCCTAATTAGGATTCCTCGTTGTGGCGACAAGCGATTTCGCACTTTTGGTCCGATTTGCAATTACTCGACGGATCGCTCGTTACTCGTCGCGGAAAATTCGTCATTTCTTCCAGAGAGCAGCGAATCCCTATAATCGCCCGAGGATGGACTCGCTGCCGACGAAGACGCACCCTGGATTACCTGAAATAATTGAAAACTCAGGAGACTGGCCTTCCGGTTGGGTGCGACTCATCCGAGTGCACTTCCGCGCTCTCGTAATTACGCGCATCTCCTCAGTGAGCACGGCCTCGAGAATCGGCAATCGAAAGGAGCCGCATGAATTAGATTACGGAATGACCAGGCACGATTAATCAGTTACGAGGAGAACGCGTCTAGACCAAATCGATATATACATATATCTTAAGGATTCGTGCGGTTCCTGTCGAACGAACAATCGATATCAGAAAATGAGTATCGATGAATTAGAAGAAACACTTCGATCCTTGAATCCCTTGATGCACGGAACTGCTGAAGTGTCGCTGGCTCCTCTGTTGCTGCTGGTCGCCACGTGGAAAATATACGTCGCGCTGCGCCGTCATGTAAAACAGGCAGTTTCATGTATTCGAGCCGTCGCTACGCAGACTGGACAGCTGCGCACGCAACCTAACCTAACCTAACCCAAATCTCCGTTTCACCGACTTGTGCCACTTGCTTGCGTAGGTTTTCATCCAATTAGGAAATTCAGAGCCTGGGGAAGCGTTTCCTAAGCACTTGATCTTTGAGGGTCAAACGAAACGTGGGAAAAGGAGTGAGGAGGGGGGAGAAAGGGAGAGGGAATGGCTAGTACCCCGTCGTCGCGTCCCTCTCGAATAATCTTTCGAGATCATTACGGCACACTCCGACCTGCTTTCCTCTAGTTCACCTACGATCCATAATGATTCCCTCCCTTCCCCTCTCGGGAAGGAGAGATACGGAGAAGAGGCGACGAGCTGCGTCACGGTTCGCATCTCCTTCCTCCTGCTCTCCTCCTCTCCTTCGCCTCTTCCTTTGACCATCCACCCTTCTCTCGAGTTACCAGAGACTGTAAGCTACTTCACTTTCACGCTTCTGTGTTTCGATCGATTCGGCGAAGGAGGATCGATCTCTTGATCCTTGTCGACACTCCAAATAATCATAATAATTGGCGACCCACGTGACGCGTCTTGTGGCCCTCTTGCCGCAAGAGGAACCATTGGGTCCGCGTTGACGAAGCTAATGGCTATTATAGTTTCGATGGAAGATCCTGAGACAAGTGCAGTGCGCACTGGCCGCACGGCCGCACGGGCCATATTGGCCGCACGGCCGCACAGGCTATATTGGCCGCACGGCCCGCACACACGCTCCGCTTGCTGCCGACAACGCGACTCGTCGCCATTCTTCGTTATTCCCCCTTGTCCTCCCAACTGCCTCCGTGCATCCCTTCTTTTGAAACCTCTGCCCCACGCAGGGCTGTTATCTCGCTTGACCTCCCGACTGACAATTGCCCCTTCGGTCACGCGATGTCCTTCCTTCATCCCTGATTCCATCTACGATGATCAAGGAGGCTGGAAGAAAAGAGTAGGTGGAGCACATCACGTGAATCTGGATTTCGAGATGGAATTTTGTTATCTGGAAGATAACAGCCGAAATCGACACCACCCACAGCCTGCTATTCTTCCTTTCTGGCTTCTTCAACATTTCTGTCTTTAATTGAACTTTCTCAGGACTCCACGTTGAACGAACCACTGAGGGGATTCCCCTTTCTCTGGGATCTCTCGGCCTGTTTGCTCGTCACAGAAATGTCTCGCTATGGAATTCGATACGTCTGGAGACGCAGGACGTGGCGAGCAGCCCCTCACGCAAGCGGAGCGAGAGGGGGATTGGGGGGGGGAGTGGCAGCCAGCGGTCGACGGTCGAACACATGGAGATGCCCGAGATCCTGGTCCGGATCGAAATCGAGATCGAGAATGTTTCACTGGATTCGCGGTTTCGTGGATCACCGCGAATTTGATCCGCGGATCGGATTTCATGTATATCGGACGGCGATGGTTCGCGCGCGCGTCTTTGCGCAATCAAAACAAACTTTCGTAAGCCTCGGGGCTTATGTAATCATTGCGCGTCACTTCTCCTCGTAAAGTCCTGAAACAACGTGGATTTCGGACTTTACGTTTTCCGGAGGAGAATTCAGTGTCGATCATCAGATTTCGAAATGGGCTTCGTAGTAACGCGGAATTTCACGGTTGGCGTCCCTGCCGACGTGGCGAAGCGGCCTCCTCGAGAGTCTCGAAAGCCTTGAGAGTCTCGAGAACCTTGAGACTGTCGAGGAGTCCGCGAAGACGTCAAAACGAAAGGGAAATTTATCTGATGTCGATGGCTGCGACGTTAGGCCAAGCCGGAAATAGCAGGACGAAATTTTCGCTCCAATTAGAGGCCGCGCAGCTCCGGTCCAAGTGGCTGTCGAGAGCGTAATAACAGTAAGGCGACCTAACGATCCAACTTGAGCGACAAATTGAAGATGACCAAGGCGGAGTTGGTCTTGTCGTTTCAGGAAGACCCGTCCTTTTCCTTCTCTCTCCTACCTTCTCCTCGCTGCTCCGGCCCTTGGTCCGCAAATGGGGAGCCAAATCCTCCGTTCGTTGCCAAAGAGGAAGAAGCCAGGTGGCGTCTTACGAGCTGCCTGGTTCTTGTAAGACTGCAGGCTCAGGGCTGCGTTGCGCGAGCAGCGAAGTAGCGGAAAACAATGGCGTCGAATTGCTCGACTAGTTTATTTCAGCCGATAATGGCTAGCACGGGGTCACGCCGCTCACCCCAACCCCAGGGGGATCTTCGATCTTCGCTCCCATGACCTGCCACAGGAAAGCCACGCAACAAGGGATTTAGGGGTGCAGGCTGCTCTCTTCGACCTTGAACTTTGCAAGGTTCGAGTAACTTTCTAAAAATGCATTTGGTGAATCTGCCAAACTTCGTGTCGTCGGTTTTCAAGGCGGACGAAGGAAGCAGAGGGTGTCGAGGAAACAATAAGAGATAAAGGGAAGCGCGTCGCTTAATCTCAGAGAGAGAGAAAGAGACGCGCGATGCGACAGATACGCGGAGGAGCGAGAAGGAGCACCCGGCACTATCGACTGGGTCGCTTCCCGGACATTGCAGTTCGTTTCCCTCGCACTACGACTCACACCCACATTCCATCCTGTCTGCGAATCTTCTGGCCCTTTCGCCGCCCTAAACACAGTCTGGCACTGCTCGATTAATCGAAAGGCCGCTGGTGCATCCAGCCGGCGTCGCTCGATGATTCGAGAAGCGAGCACTTCCAGCTAACTATTAGGTAGGCTAACGTGACTATTAGACCAAGGCGAGTGAGGTCGTCGTCGTCGCGACGACCAAGCGGACGTCGACCCCGAAACTCGGGGCTCTCCAGTCCAGCAGGCCAGAATCGATCGATAGCCAAGTACGGCTGTAACACCTGTCAGTATCACTCGCGTCCGCATCGACCACCCTGTTCCCGTATATCTATATCTATATATATATGTATATGTATCGTAGTTGCTTTCCAGTGCCGATCGTCCTTGATGGCTGCACATTGACGAAAGCGGCATTATTCAATTGCGCGGGGCGTCTTTATCCCGGCGTTTAGCGACGCGCCTCGACGCCGCTCGTGATCACGTCTGGTGGGAATCCGCCCTGAGAGCGACTCTCATACGCCTCGCAAAGCAGTTTCCATGCCGAACTCTGCTCTCTCTCTCTCTCCCCCTCTCCCGCTCTCCATCCATCTCTCTTTCTTTCTGCAGCCCAACAGCCTCAGCAGGAGAGAGAGGTGCCTCACCGCTCCGCTCCTCTCTTAATGGCAATCCTAGTCAATCCTATCCGGCCGATCGAGCGAGTCACCGAGCAATTTATTCCAGCGAACGGTCTGCGTGCCCAGTTTCCATGGGCTCTTCCATGAAACTCTGATTAGACCAGGCATTTCGAAAGGCTCGTAGTGTGCACACTCGACGAGACGGATTTAAAGGCGCACCTCGCGGCTCCATTAAGCCAGATGAATAGTCCGAAAATAGCGCAGAGCCGCGTCCGCGTCGCTTCTTGGCCAGTGGATGCGCCGCTGCTCCGAGAGACAAAGGCGTCTCTGGAATCTCGAGAATGTCCAAGATTAAAACTGTGAGAGCCGCTCGTGTCGTTGTTTCCCTGAGCTGGGCAAGAATAATGGCGACGATAAGGTTAACGGGAATCGCAATCGCAATATGGGCCGTCCGCTCGAACTAACTGAGAACTGGGTTGTCTCCGATCGAGAAGCCTTTTAGCATTACGTCTATTTCCGTTAGCCGCGGGCTTCATCCACCCAGGATAAAATTAGCCACCCTTCGAGGTTATTCGAGTGCAACCATAGTTCGAACGAATCTATGTTGTGTTTGGGGTGAAGAGGGGGGGAGGGGGCAGTGGGGATGGGGGGGGAGGACGCCAAGTAACGAGAACAAAGAAAAGAGAAAGATCTTCCTGCAGTGGCTGCCACGTGCACGTGGCTCTCATATCCGGGAATGTGTTCCATCCGATTGAATAATAGAGAAGTCAGAAAATAGAAGTGAGATAAGTGTCTGCTACTTCACATTTCTTCGAATCCTAGCGAAGATCGCTGATTCACACTTTCCTCTTCAGCCTCGAAAATTGTCAATTTCTCCGAAGACGTTTTTCCCAGCTCATCGGGACTCGTGTATTCTGGTAGTTCAGTAGCGGCATCTCGCTCGCTCCCGATGGCAAACGCTGCCCTTCTCGTATGCATCAGGTCTTTATAAATAGAAGCTTAAGGCGCTTGGGTCTCGGGCGTGGCACTGACTAAAACGTCACGTGAACTGGACAGCATCCTCTTACGATCTTCTGCGGGCATCCAGCCATCTCTTCGTTACTCATCTCTTTTCTCTCTCTTTCAGATTTTCGGGGCACGAGCACGAGAACCACAGCTGATATGTCGCTCCGTCACTAAGGTAAGGAAGACTTCGCGCGTCTCGTCGGGACTCCTTCAGGGAATTCCCTGTAAGCTGAGAATGGAAAATGAGATAAGGAATGTGGGAATGTCATGGAAGCTGAGCCTTCGTACGTGTCTCTTGGCTGATATGCAGTCGCGTAGGTCGCGGCTTTAATAACACGGAGTGCATTAATTCGGAGCGTCATCGTGAGTAGTCGGCCGCCCTGGCAGAGCCAGCTGTGCCAAGGTCAAGGTTCGACGGAGACGGGGGAACAATCGATTTCGGGCGCATCTCTTCCTAGCGACGGTCCAGCGCCCAACAGCTTCCACGCTGCCATGGAAACCGCCCACTCGCTCGTCGAGATCATTTTTTCTTATCGTTCGACTATCTTCGCGACAATGGAGCTAGGATAAGGAAGCCCTTGGGCTTCGATAATCGCTTTTATATTTTGTTTCAGACAAGTAGAATGTCTGGTGCCGGCGGCGGGACGCTCAGCGGGGGCGGCGGAGGCGTCGGGGGAGCCCTCAGCTTAATGGGTTGCGTCAGGGAAGCTTCTCCGCCGCCCCAAGTTTCACCCCATCTCGGAGATGCACCCTCGCTGTCCAATATGGAAATGCCCAAAGGTCAGTGATTTAGCTGGTATTTTTATAGCGACGTGGTATTGAGGTAGGACCTGAGAATCCAGGAAACGGCAAAGGTGATAACGGAGAGAACAAGAGCGTACTTCCGATCGAGCCTTTGAGAACTAGGGCTCGAAATTCGTTTCTTGGTTTGATGTCCTTTGTATGTTTTTTTCTGAGAATAACTTCACGATTACGAATTTGACATTAATTTTAAAAAACAGTTATTGTTTTTATATACTCTTTTTTTTTTATATAAAAATGTATAATAAAATTTTACAAAATTTTAAAGAAACTTTATGAGCTACATAAAACGCAATACGTGTTTGTTTCCTTTTAATACGTTTCTTTAAATGATTATCATTGCTCGGTAAGCAATTCCTCTGCCTAGAGAATGAATGAAGTGACTCGAGTGGAACAGCTTGGTTCACGCTTGATCATTTCTTATAGTGGGTCGTCGTAGCGTCGTCGTAGCGTCGTCGTAGCGTCGTCGTAGCGTCGTCGTAGCCTCTCGACGTGCTCTTAAACGCTCGACCCATTGAAACGTAACGTTCGTTCGGCTCTTTACTGATTTCCAGACGCAGACGACATCTCGATTCCTTAAAAGACACTTCAAGTCACGTGGACAACCTGGTTTTCTCTTCCTTTGTCTTCCCCGCCTTCGTCGCTCCATCTCTAACCTAGCGAATCTTATGAAAACGTTTAATTAATAAACTGAGTCGGCCGGTACGCGATTCGACGTCCTAGAAATATTGGATACCCGGTAGCCAGCGAACGTCAAGGCATGTTGCGAATACCAAATGCAGAATGGCTGCCGGCCATTCGCGTTCTCTGAGAAGTGGAACTGGGTCACGGCCAGCAGCGTGCGACAGGACAATGGATATCCGAGTCCATCATGCTGTTCAAGCTGCCAAATGAACTGGAAGAAAAAGAATGTGGAGTTGGTATATATAGCCAGTGATATCAGAAGAAATTCCAATCTATGCTCTTATCGCTGACTGATTTTAAAAATTTGCTTTTATCGTCTTATCTATTGCTCTCTCGTTCCCACATTCTCGTGCAGTTTGTATCCTGAATAGAATTATCGGAATAGGTACTAAAGCGCTCAGTTCTACCGGTGCATCCGACCTTACGAGACACGAGACGATGTTCGGTCAATTCCAGCGTAATCCGGTCTATCGGTAGGCGGACGTGCCGATAAAGATATCGGGAGTACAAAGCTTTAATCTTATCGAGCTGCGATTTCTCGCTATTCGCCTTTCAAGTAATCGCCAGAGAATAGTCAGTCAGCCGATCAGTCACCTGCTGGAGAGGTTCGACGTTTTAACATCCTGAAGTGCGGAGCACGTGTCCATTGTCAACATGTTCCAGGGATTGGAAGAAATTTTAGGTGAAAGCGGTTTAGTGGCTCGACTGGTGAGCGTAGCGACGCGCAGAGACCGGAAGTTGCTTACTGGCCGATACAGTAGATGCCTTTTCTTACAATCGGAGCAACGTCAGTTCCTTTCGATCGAGTGACTCGGTTTGCCCTTAGTGTCGCTCTTCGCTATTTAATTACCACGAATCGAATAAATTTTTGTCTCGTGGGAGCGTCGGAACCAGGTTACAGGCACGACGCATTTATTTATCTAAGGGCTGCCTCAACGAGCAGCGGAGCGACAATCGGGAGTGATAGCGAGCGTGATATCTATACTCGACACCTACACTGCTTTGCGTCCGATGTGCGCGATTCTGTCGCTCTGCCGCGGAGATAATGTTCCTTGGTGGAAGCGTGGAAGATTTTTGACCGGAGACTCTCTTCGTCTTTCTCTCATGCAATTTCTTCCTTTCAGAACCAAAGAGGAGGCGGTTTCATCCTCTTCGAGGATTGCGCAAGATCTTCAGACGGAAGAGCAGAGGCGCCGCAGACGTGGGACACGGAAGCAGGGAGACCTGCGAGGTCCTGTCGGCCTGCGACCGGGAGGAAGTCACCGTGAGGCATCCAGCAGGAGGATCGGATGACGTTCGCAGCAGAAGCGCCAGCGAATTGCTCAGGGATTCCTGCGACAGAGAAAGGTGCGTTTCCATTAGGGTATTTTGTCCTTCGTTTTCAATTTCCGCTTCCGATTCGTCTTCCCCTTTTCTCTTCTTCCTCCTTCGTCTTCTACACTCACGACTGTTCTTCTTCCAGTAGGCAACCGATCGGCTGGCCGAGAAAATACAAAGTAGCGACGTCGCTGAACACCCATAAGTCGTTCAAACAGTAAATATTAATGATTTCCTTAAGCAGCTCACCCGTGTTCGTCCATCTTCTTCGTTCCATCTAATAATCGCCCGTCCATCAGCTCGCTTGAAAAGCCGCCTTGACTCTTACCTGCAAGATCTAGTCGCTCCTGACAAGACATCAGCTTGCATTTTTTGTTGCGTGCCTCAAAGGTTTAATCTCCCTCGCAGCATCCGCTCATGTATCTTTTCCTCTTTGCAGCGTCTTCATCCGAAGAAGCGGAGTCGAGGAATCGTTCGCGAAGCTTCGCGGGGGCGCTGGACAGCTCTCGGTTTCTCATGACAGCGTCTTTCCTGGAGAAGTCCCGCACACGCGGCCATTGTCGTCCCTGGATCCTCTGGTCACGCTGGAGGTGGGCCACTGAGAACCGTTTTCATTAAATAATTCATAAGGTCCCGTTCTAAGAGCAAATCTCCCAACTTCCTACGGCTTAAGATCGAATGACTAATGCGCGGGTTACCGAAGAAGATGACCTCTTCTGACTTCGACTGATGTAACGAGAAGCTTCGCGAGTCATTCGGGACACGTGCGAGTCGACTTCTACATAGATACACATGTTGTGCGTTAGCTCGTGACTCGACTACCAAATGCTTCGAGCAATTACCCTGCCGGTCTGTGAGAGTAGCTTTAATTCATGTGGATATTGACAGGCGGCACGTTAGAGGAAAACTGTACTTCGATAAAGACTGGCTTAAAATTCAAGTAAATAACGAGAGCGAGAATAGGGATGACAGGCAGGTTTTCCATTGCGAATACATGACTCGGCACTTGTCAAACACGAGAGGCGAATCTTCTCGCGACTGTTCGTGACTTCTCGTGAACTCTTGACGTGTCAGCGCTAACCGAATGATCGACTAACTTTGCTATTTTTTTTTTCAGCGGAGGCAAGGAAAGACTGCGGAGACAGAGAGGAAGGAATCGAGCTCACAGGTCGCCCAAAGGCATCGGATATCCCTTCGGGTACGTCACGTTTGGGACGAAGGCCGAAACATTTAAAATTTGAAGTTAAATTATTGTCTCTTCGTAGGTACTCGAGCAGATAAAGACTGTTATAGAGAATCGAAACCAGGTGACTTCGACTTCAACGGATAATCAGATTTCGCACGTGAGTGTACGTTAATTGTTGTTTCGAGAACAAAATATTTTATTGAACAAAATATTTCTTGGTACTAATTCGTTTCAATCGCGCGTTAACGATCTGCTTCTGACATCACTGTTCCTTTTGCTTCACAGAATAAAGAGGAGAGCTATCAGCAGGAAGCCACAGAGGTAAGATAGCGCAGAGCTTTATTCCCTGTGTCTAGTTTGATACCAACTTTGAAACTGCGCGGCTGTGCTTTTGTCTTGCCACGCGTCTCTCTTCTTACATATCTATTTTTCCTTTCGTTTTCTCGATTCTTTTGAATTTCGAAGTGCATCGACTGACATCGATTATAGGATAAATGGGGGTACGTCACTCACTTCCCAGAACTTCCACAAGACAGTCCCGTGACGTTCCGCGGCTTTGCAGATCCTTTGATCACCTTATCCTCGTCTCAACTAACCTTATAGAATCAATTTTTCAAAATATCGATAGACCTCAATTTGCCAGCGACATTAAATTGTCCTTGTGTTGCTTTCAGAATATTTTTCATAGACTGGGGAAGAATGAAAGGAGCTTCAAGGAAAGTCAAATCAAGGTGAGTGCACTTTTCTTCCTAAGTTGGATGCATCCAGCCCATCTTACGTAATTCATTTATCGTTCACGGAGGAATCCTACGGCCATTCTTTTCCTCTTATCCGTAAAACAAAGTGAGGCGTCTCGACGCCACCGCCCGCTAAGGGTCAGCAGTATCGAAGAAGGAGCGTTCCAAGAACGGACCGCGTGAGAGATGCAGCCGTGAAATGGAACTACCGTTACTTGGCCCCCGCAATGTCTCGAAACGTCAAATACCAACAGTGAGCCTACCTGTTTACCTGCCTATATAGTTGGATGCCCTACTACCTCTATCCATTCTCATCTCTCTTCCCCTACCCCCTCCCCGTCCCCCCACGCTTTCCTTCATCCTCATAATGGCGACTCAGCTAAATCCTCTTAGCAGCGTCACAGGCGCTTTAAGTTGAATAGCGGTTAGCGCGAGAAACACGTGTCTACCGACCCTCGACGACGTCGGTAAGGAAGATCGGCCGTAGCGGCCAATTTGCTTTTCAGACCAGACGCGCGCGACAGAAGGTAACTGTGCTGCAGAGCTCATTCGAACATGCCGATAACTGCATTAAATTTTTCGCAAATTACTTAAAGGAGAGAGTGAAGTCAAAAGGCATAACGGAAGAAGGAAAAAGCAAAGAGACAAAAGATGGGTGAGACGAGGGCAAGATGAAGGAATCCAATTGAGGAAACAGGTGGCTGGTGCGAGAGCCAAAAAAAGGACAGGAATGAAAAGGAAAGAGACGCGTAGAGGTTATGTATCGACACAGAGAAAAAAAGTTACGGAGGAAAGAAGAGGCTGTAATGATTTCCATAGGGCGCCATCGTGCTTGGGATTTTAATGACCACGTCAAAATAGGAGTGATTCGCGCTTTTGAGTCAATGTTTACGACACTTACAGTTCGCGGCGGTTGCAATGACTTTCGTTGTTCGTGTTACGTAAAGGATTATCAAGTCGGGCAAAACTCCTGGGCTCCTCGACTCCGTTAAACTGAGGAAACGTCTTGTGCAAGAACTAGAAAACGGATCAAAACGGTTTTTCGTAGTCTCGACTCTGAGCAGCCCAAAAGTCTGCAGACTCGTTATCTTCCGCTCAAGGCCCAAGGCACCCGTGAACTCCGTTCCTCGCTGTTCTGAGATTCATTGCTCTGATGCTTTTTCGAGTTCCCAAGGCTAAAGGGAGTGCAAGGCGGAAGTGTCAAAGGGGTAAGGAGGGGGCGACGGAGACAGAGAGATCGAGTCTCCAGCATCGATTCAGCTGGCAGGTTAACCGGCACCGTTCGGTCGCTCTTTCTCGCGTTCGCGTTATATCGGTCAAACATCGGGTCATTGACTGCGTCGGCCGTGTTTTCTAGGATCCTCCGGAGCGATATTCAAAGCTGTGTGTAATAAACGCTCGAAACTACGGACAGAAACTCTCGCGTTTCTTTTACCTGAACGACCGGTGGTTGTTTACGCAAGGCTCCTGCCGCCCCCCTCCCTGTTAAATTAACTTCCGAAACTTCCCCCCTCGTAACGAGCGGGACAATTTCTCTGGCATAAATTGCCGAGGCTTTCGATTTGCATCGAATTCTTCGCGCGATTTAGCGTGACTTTCGATTTGCACTTTCCTTTTGACAGGGCGAGTTGTCGTCCATTCAAAAAATTCAACGGCCTCCGTCTACGGTTCCAGCTATCCAGCTGATATTTTTCTCTAATCCTTCGAGACTGGGTCGGCAAGCCAGTAGGTCACTCTGGTGACATTTTACTGACATTTACTGAGCTCGACACTGATCCTGATCCCCGTAATTCTGACTCGCAATCAAAGGCAGCCCTTTGATTTATTAATTTTCACCGACTCCCATTCGTGTCTTATCTCTAAAATATCCTTTCGAATCCTGAGGATTTGCAGGCTGCGGTTTGTGGCCGAACGAGTGACTCGCAATCGGTCGATTTTCGCTCGTACGTAACGCGCCCGCTCGCTGGAGCAGTGTCTCGATAGTGCACCGCTTCGGGCCACTCTCCAGTTCAGCAGCGCCGGAGCCCACGTTTCGCTATTGTCAGTGACATAATCAGTGTCACTTACGTAATCAGGGATCGAGCGGCAACCACGAGCCAAAGAGAATTTACAGTCTTTTATAGTCCAACTTAACATTCGAACCTTACAAAAGTCTATGTGGCAGCCGGTAATGAGCTGTGCGACTCTCGTAAAAGTCAGCGGCTCCTCTACGGAGCCAGATCCACGGGGTCCGGACGTTGAGTCAAGATGGCTGCAGTAACATTGCAGAAAATCCAGGAACAGCTGGCAAACAGCAGAATCCTGGGACGCCGTTATACCAAACATTACGCCACGCTAGGATTCCTTCCTGCAATTCTCGATCTCCGCAAGCTTGCAATTCCCCAAATCCATAAATCGCGACTCCGAGCCTCTTCTTGCCAATCGCGTTCCTCGACGTTTATTGGCTCCTCTGGCTCAACCGATTTCACTGGGTTCTCCAGGAGCGAACCGGCATCCTTTCCTCCAGCAGCCAGCATCGCGGCAATCCGTGCGAGCGTGCACGCCTCACGATTGGCCACAGTTGCGGACAGTTGCCGACAGTTGCCGACAGTTGGCCAAGACACAGTCGCCAGCCCAACTGCAGAGTCAGTCTGCGCCAGGCGGTTCGCGCTTCAGCATCGACCTGCCGAGTCACGCCGCGATTTGCCTGGCCACAAATATTCCTGCAAGTCCGACTTGTTATCGTTCGATGTGCACGTAGAAAAAGCTCGGATGGAAATTGGGCCACATGCGGGACGTCAACGCTGGATATATTTACGCGGGACGCAATCGGAGTCGATCGATCGAAAGAATCGCTACTTTTTCTCTATCTTGTGTCGAAAGTGAAAAAGAAGTTAAGAGCAGGAAACTCAGGAGAACTCAAAGCACAGTAACATGGAGTAACGCGAAGACGCGACAGACCGATAGAAGAACGAATTTTCTGACGAAGGACTATCGGCTGAGGGAGGCAGGAGGCGGAACCGGAAGTAGAGCTCACTTCCATCTCGAATGACTCCTTCCTCTTGTCTTGTCTCATCTCTCTGCATCCTCCTCTCCTCTTACCTTCTACCTCCTGGCTCCTGTTCCAGCCTGACTGTATAACAATTCCACGGAACCAGATCCCATAGACCCTCGGGCGGCCAGATTCCTTCCTTTTGCCTTAATAATCGCGAGCAATCGTCTCGGGATTTTGACAGGCGCCAGGAAGACGTCGAAAAATCGCTTTTAAATCGAGGAAGACCTAAATCGTTACGCCTGAAACGCCTGGCAAAGTAATAACCAATAATGTAATCCATCATCTGTTATGGCCAGTCCGTTACGTTGGCGCTTCTACCTTTTTGCCTGGTAGAATAATTGTTTGTTCGCCGGATGTCCGCACAACGGAAGTTACGGTGTCTAGAGCGGCGAGGTTTGATCGATATTGTGGCCTGTCGACCGGGTCTGCTAATAGAGAGACAGTCTTTTCAGCTGCGGCACAGTCGGCCGAAGGCTCGCAGCACCTTTCGCTCTGCGTCCGCGGTAGATGCCAAGTAGAGCCTGGCTGTTTTGCAATTTCCGGCACTCGCTGCCGGCTCCGCCAGGCACGCCGAGCGAAGGTGCGAAGGTTGCCGATCTGTCTATGAAAAAGGGGAACGAGTTCATCGTGGGCGATTCGCGTGGGTCGCGCAGCAGTATCCTTTAGCTTCGCGAGTCGCGAGATCGAAAATCCCTCCTGCTGCGGGAAGGAGAAAAGGTGCGCGACGCGAATGTGATCGACAGTGCGAATGTCTGTGGAAATGTGCGATTCCTGCTTGTCAGGCTGAGAGACTTCAATATCTTTCCGTACGAGAGACTCCCACATCGCCTCTCTCTCGTCGTCGTAGGTATCGAATTTGAGTTTTGACTCTGGTCGAACGAAAGCTTAAAACGCACTCGCGGCTTGAGATCGTTGATGCGGAGCGCGGAAGGACGCGCGTGGGAAGCGTCAGAGGAAAAAGAAAAGTTCCTGGAAGGAGGAAAGGAGGGTGAGATCCGACTAAGGAGGACTCTGTGAAATCCTGAGAAAAAGGCGAAGCGTCGCCTTAATTAACCGAAAGTCCAATCAGGCGCGCCTGACTCTATCAGTTCGTCGTCAAGTTCAGAATGAAAATGGTCGTGTCCCATCGGGAGCCGAGCATCTCCTCGAACATACGTGCCATAATCGAGCAGCTCAACCTGAATCCCGTGGAGCGCAGGAAGTACGTCAATAAGAAAACTCAGAATCAGGAGAATCGTCGATGCAAAGGTGTCAATAACGCCAATAACGTCACCAGGGTGAGCATCGGAGTTTACGGCTGCGAAACTGTCGAGTACGACGTTTACGCCAGCACGAAACGCAGCATCGAAACTCAGAATGCGAAGCAGAGAGCAAACTCGAGGCAAAGGTTGCCCGCAGCGGAGCGACAGTCGTCGGACGTCGAAACGCGAAAACGCACGCAGCGACCGATGAGGAATATTGAGTGCATCGAACGCATCGAATGCGCCGAACGCACCGAGAACAAGGTACGCACCATGGAGGACTCGCTCGGAATCGGCATTGGAGAATCGACGAGTTCAGCTCGGCCGTTCGAGTATTGTATAGTGGAACTCCTGGTGGAAGATCGACTTTGATCCTCTATTAGGAAGATCTCGTAAGGTCTCGAAGTACCTTGGAACTAGCCTGTCGGCTACCTGTAACCGGTTTTCCCGATCGCGGTTAAGTGCTCGCACTTTGAGACTTAACGGTACCGGCTAGAACTCGCGAGTTGTAGACTTTGTTGCCGAGTGTCGAGCCTTCCTCGCGCAGCTTTCAAGTATCTCTGTTCGCTTGGAACTCTGGAGGCTGCTAGGCTCTCGTAATTAGGCGCGCGTTATTCGAGAGGACCGACTGTCAAATCGTCGCTCGACGGAAGCGTCGATGAATATCCGCCTGTGAAATATAATTTTTCCCCAGAATTCCGAACTACCGTTATCTATGGATTTTTTTTGTGTGCAGATCACGCAGGGCACGCAGGTCCAGCAGGTCGCGCAACCGCTACAGCCAACGAGACCTTCGAAGGATAGCCCAGAGCGAACAGTCTCACCGGTCAAGGAAGACTTGCGTACGTCTACTCTAATTATGCACGGAGAGAATGATCGTTTCGAGCACAAAAAGGGCAAAAAATGAGCAGTGATTTCCTCAATTTGTATAGAGTAGTATGATTATATACGTTTTAATTAATTCACATGCCGACAAATGTAGACAGTCATGCATAATGCATAAAGTAAGATTTCTGGATCCTTGTGAAAGACTATGGTACATATTCAAGAAAACTTTTTTTTCTCAGTGCGCATTTTATAAAATCCTAAATTGTCCGAATTTAATGAGTTTTTGTATTTCCGAGCAGCGCGATTGGAAAGTGCCAGTCTTAACCACACGGCAGCCTTGCATCGAATTTCCGTACGGCCAAAGAACAGACGGCCTCCAAGACCACGACGTACCATCTCGCTGGACGTCGCGACGCCTTCGAATAACGCTGCCAACAGCACCGAGGAAACGTCCGACAACCTGGACAGCCTGGAGCCGGCCAGTAGCAGCAGCATGGGTTCCCCCGTAGAGTCGAAGAATGTCTCGATTCTTCGTAAATCCTCGAGTAGATTGTCGCGGAGCTCCGACATCTTCGAGGAACTCGAGGGAAAATTACCGCGGAAGGCGCCGAGTACCGTCTCCTTGTCGCCGGATAGTCTGGAAGCTTCGGTCGCTTCCAGGACCAATGAGAGGAGCGAGCACGAGGAGAGGCCAGCCGAGACGAGTAGGCCGGTCACGAGAAGAGCCTCGAATCGTATTTCGAAAGGGCCGGATATCCTTGAAGAACTCGAGGCCAAGTTACCAAGGAGGCACTCTTCTTCGAAAAGCCTCTCGAAGTCGCCCGACAGTCTCGAGAGCTCCTGGTTCTCAAAATCAAGTGAAGCTTTCGAGAAACTCGAGGAGGACACCGAGGATCTATCGAAGCCACTGGCTCACGTTAAATTGAGACAATCGATTCCGTACTCAAAGTCGATCGATCGAGTTTCCAAATCGTCCGATAGTCTCGAAATGATCGACGCGCTCAGCAACGATGAGTCCGTAGAGCGCAGGCGCAGTGGTTTTGAATTCAGAGCTCGCAGACAAGCGAAAGTCATGTCCAAGTCTTCCGAGAGTTTCGAGGCTTTGGAGAAGATCGAAAGGAAGTCGCCGGTAAGCGAACTCGAGAAGAGGAGCAGTGTTTCCGATCTGAACTTATCTCGACCCAGGCGACACAGCAGCAAGATATCCTTTGCCTCTTCGGATGACCTTGAAAAGCCCGAGGAGACGGTCGAAGTCAGGCCCGAATCGGATCGCTCGAGCGTCGATCTTCTTAAGAGCAGCCGAAGACCCTACAAAAGGACAACAGCTTCCTCGGAGAGCTCGGACAACCTTGAGATCGAACAGGACGATGAACTTGAGAATCGCAGACCCAGGAGAATGGCCAAAAGAATTTCAAGTAGCAGTATCGTCGACCTTATGCACGGTGAGAAAAGTCCTACCGAGACGGAAAGAAGAGCCAGGCCGCTGAAGAAGCCTTCGAGGCTGGAGAAATCTTCCGAGAGCTCGGAGCTAGGAAGTACCGACACCTTAGATTCGGAGAAGAGGAACAAGTCGTCGGGCAGCACCGAGACTCTGGACAGTCTCGAAAAAGATCTCGAGCTGGACAGACGAGAGGAAGAAGTAACGGACAGTGTCTTGGAGAAACGCGAGAAAAACGTAAGAATCCTTTTCCTTTATTCTCTTCGCTCTCATCCTCGCTGTGCCTTGAAACAGGAATTTTAACATCCGTGTGGCTTCTGTCATCTAGCTTTACACTTTTTAACGCAATGCTTACGAGACTAACTCAATCTCACAGAGATTTATAATTTTTGAGCTTTGCGTTTGCTTGCTTATGGCTAATTGCTTTATTCGTAGGAGGCCTGGTCGCTTAGAACAGCGGATGCCGCAGATATCGAAAGCTCAGAAGATGCAAAGCAGCCTCTCATCTCGGAGAAATCATACTGGAGACAGTCGAACGACTCGAAGGAGAACATGGACATCCATCAACTGCTGGCCATAACGATAGTCACGCGGATGACGGACAACGGGAATAATCAGCGAGGCTCCGTAATGTTTCCAAAGAGGAAACTCTCGTCGCCACCGACGTCACCTGAAAAGCAGGAAGACAACAAACTCCTCTTTCACAACCTCCTCGCTAGCAAGAACGACGAGGACTTGCAGAATATGCTCAATGGAAACATATCGGAGGTCTCTACGGATACGAAAAGCTTCAAAGAAAAGCTTATTATGTTCGAGAAGCTTGGCAAATGAACTCACCCCCCCCCCATCCCTCCCCACTCTGCCTCTAATTTGCTCTCTTCCTTTCCCCCTTTATCCTACTACTTCTCTTCTCCGTTTCTCTATCTGCATTTTTTCCTTACATTTTTATTTTCTCTCTCCACGCATTCAATTGTTCGTGTCTGCTGTTTGTTTGCCTGTGATGTAAGTCATAAGCGATTCTCGCCAGCGCCATTTTGTTATGGAACGGATCGTGTTGGGAGCGTTCGAATGTTTCAGTGACGATCTAACGAATGCTCATTGATTAGACGAAACACTGATTCCGGAAGGGAGTAACGTTAGAGCCAAGAAAATTAATATCCATGTGGAGCATGGAAAAATCCACGTGCACCGCTAAACGGAGTGATCAGCCATCGGTGCAGCAACAGTTTTATAAGGAGTCTCCTCGACCTTCTTACTTTAACATTTCCATTTGATTAATCGATTCTCCCTAATAAATCTCTCCTCCCTTCTCGGAGTTTCGTTCCACCCGATCGTTTCATCGTGCCTCTCTCAATGAATATTTCCTAGTAAATATCCACCACAAACTTGCAGTCTGTAGCATTAGCGAATTGACTCTCGGGACGCACGACGTTACAGTCTCACTTCCTGCACAGTTCGATAAGAGTCTAGACTCGGGAGCATAGTATTACTCTAATCTTAAGCATATCTTTGTTGTACAGTATGATAGAGTCGATCCAGGGATCGAAATGAATAATCCTTGTGTGTAGACATTATATAAGTATGTAAAAAATTAAAAAGGAATGCAATTATTGTCGCGAGTCGTCTTCCCGATCACGTGAATCGGCCTATGAAGGAAATGGGTAATTGTCTCGCGAGTGACGCAGCCCTTATTTATTTCATTTCTGAGCCTTTCGAGTGCCTTAGCAAAGATATCGTGAACCGAAGTGAATTTATTGCATTAGGGATCTTCGGCTACCTGCCGCTAGTCCATCTTGGCCAATTCAGAGACTCCTGCACATTCTAAAGTCTCTTAGCACGCAGCGCTGGACTCCAATCAGCTTCCAATGTATACGTAGCCTTTCTAGAATACAAACATATTAGAGATAAAAGTGTCAAACACGTTTAACAGTTGGAGATCCGTATGAAGGATTACGCGCAATATGTAAATAAAGTTGCCACCATTACACAGTTCAACAAAAGTGTTCCATTTATTTTTCCGCACCCAATTGCACGTGCGATCGTCGCCACGTGCCTCTACAAAATTACAAAATATTCATTATTATATTTTTACGTTCCTATCGGACACACCATTGGAACGTCTAGGCTTGTGCCTTTTTATTTTGAACGTCCAATGTGACTTGACAAGTGCAAAATAGCCAAGAGTAGAGATGTTCGTTCGCTCGTGCATTCATCGCTTGTCGCTTACGTTTCACACAATTAGTTATCTCTGATTGGCAATGAAAAAGAGGAAAGGTAAATTCTTGTCACTTATTGCTACCAAGGAATGAGAAATGTAATGACTTTTCCGCAGTTAAGAGAGATCGAACACGAAGAACTTTGAATCGCGTGGACATTCACTCTTAATAATTCAGTCTCGATGATACAATGCAATATACAAATAGCAATAAGCAAACAATTGTGATTCAGTTACGTGTTAATACTATCATTGTGTTTGCAGTATTTGCAGTGTTGACCCAGGAAACTAATCCATTTCTTCTCAGAGTACACGTATCCTATCAACTAATCAGAGGCATAATCATGGACATAAATTGATTGTGCATTGGTATTATAACACTGTGCTAATTTCAAGGATGACATGTGGCGGAACATTTCTTACTGAAAATGGTGTGGCTTTTTCTGTAATTCTTAACGGAAAGAAACGAAGGAACGAAGAAGGAATGCAGTTGATATCATTGGTGTCATCGAACATTTATCCTTGAAACTGCGAGTCCACGACTTTTGGTACGTTTTTCTTTGCGTTTAAAAATAAGCGAATCATGATGGAATCTAAAATTTGTAGGTTTAAAGTTCGTCGTGCATATTGGTTTGTTCAATATTTGGGTTACACATAGCCGGTGTTGAGAATTCCATGGCGTATTCGCAACGACTTGGTTCTGTTACCGAAATTAATTTACTTTCCTTCCCACAAGTTAAGGTGACGATGGCAGAACGTGTGGGTCCGTTCCAGCATGCCAGTCCTCTATCGTACTTCATTTTCAAGTATTTATTTTGTTCAGGACCAACCCATTCGTGCCAGTAGCCTAAGACGATGTCGTTGCCGCCCGATTTGGATTTCTGACGTACTTTATCAAAGAGGCAGAGCGAGTATACATACTCAGCATCGGTGAACTCAAAACACTCGCCATCTAGAGATGCAAACTCTTCTTCAGCGCCGTAATCTCTATCAATCTTGTCTTCGAGTCTTCTGATTTCAGCCTCCAGATCATGGATTGCTTTCTCTGCCTGCTTGAAACTTTCCCTTGCACTATTTGCCTCATCTACAAGAGCTTGTGTTTCTTCGTCGTACTGAACTTGCTGTTCCTCTGGCACAGCTTCCTGCTCGTCTGCAGCTTGTTCTTCTGCCTCGGTGTATTCATCCTCTTCCTTATCGTGTTCCTCGGTACCATCCTGCATGCCCTCGACATCGTCTACAGGGGCTGGTTTGAATGTTCCTAGAATAATATACATATTGTTATGAGCCATATAGGATATGTTAAATGACAAAAGATATTAAATTTTCAATTAACCTTGCTCTAGCATGAGGAATGGTTTAATATTTGCCCACGCAGCATCGAGGAACTCATCCAGTGTAACTTCCTTTTGGCCATTTAAGAAATAGATAGCTTCTTCCTCGGATACAACACCATCTCTATTCTTGTCGAAGGTAGCTCTTGTCTGTATTTCAATAAGGGTAATAGAGCCACTCGAATCGGAGTCTAACATTTTAAAATAATCTTCAGCCTCCGAATCGCTGAGTTGCTCTTCTTCATTATTTTCATGTTCTTTGGGTTCTGGCTGTTCTGCTTCGACAGGCTTGTACTTTTCCAGAGCAGCGTTCTCTCGTTCCTCTGCCTGTGCTCTGATAGCTTCTTTTTCTTTCTTAGTAAGTTGGGCCTCCTCAAAATCACCACGAATCTTCACAAGGCGTGTCTTGATCTCATTCTTAATTTGTTTTCCTCTTGTCAAGAGTTCCTGACGAATCTTGTTACCTTCGCGAGCCAACTCGGCTGCCTTTTGTGCCTCCAGTCTAGCCTCGCGTCCCAGGTCATGGCAGTTGTCAACGCACGCTTTTCCCGAGGCGTATTCATCGCTGCCATCGCAGCAATCGCAAATTCCATCGTTGACCCAGCTCGACGGAATGTAAGCTGCTCGGTGACCAGCATTTCTACAATAAAACGACCCGTTGGTGCAAGCTGCAGTTCCCGGCTCGTCACTCCCATCAGCACAGTCACAATAATCATCGTTAACTCGACTAAATGGCAAAAGTAAGCTCCCGTCGAGGCACTCGAAATCCCGGTCAGGGGAATAAAAAGGACTCTTCGATGTGGGTATCCCGCGAATGTGAACGACTTGTGAACCGGCTACGTGGCTCTGGCCGGTAAAGAAAGGAGCCGCTACGAGCATCAAATATATGAAAAAGTCGTTCATTTTAGAATTAGCTTAATACAAATTCCTAAATGAATACTATTTTGAATGATTTTTTAATTCACGTTGCTCCTAATGATGAATTTCGGCACACTTTAGCATCGCGTGTCACCGCGATACACGCACACGATTGCGATAAAAGGCGACTGACTCCCAAACTCACCGTCGCTTGCGTACATACACACTATGATATTTCTGATATTCTTGGCGCTTAGGCAGCAGAGTTCACAGTTCGCAGCCTACACCCTGAATAATCGGAACTGATCGGAACTTCAGTCAGGACTAGTCAAGCACAACCTTGCGGTATCAGCGATATCAGCAGTAGAATGATTAGCTCTGCGAGCGGCCACCGTACATACATGCATTCGCCGCGTAATCGCTATTAAGCATTTATGATCTCCGTGATGATAATAAAGCTACAGTACACGAATATATGATTATAAAAAATAATGAATAGTTTAATGATTCTATAAAGATACGAAATAGGATACGTAAATGTAGTTCGCTATTAGACTTTTATACTATTTACGCATGGTTTAACTGTATTTACTGACGAATATTGGATACTTCTATATTTCATTTTTCTATATATGATTGGTCGTTCTAACAAAATACAATGGAAATAAGAACGAACAGTGAGATGAGTTTTGAACTAATTTCTCACATGATTTAGGAATTCTCTTCGTGATTGGTGGATGCGCAACGTTCAATCTCCATGACGTTCTCCGTGGAGCCGGCTTAAGGAATACTAGTCTTTAATCTGCGATGCTGTAGTGAACTTGCTTGCTCGACGCAAAATACGTCCAAGCTCGTTACGCTTAACCTTTCTAAATGAAAAATGAATAGATTGAAATCTTTCAGTTATTTATCCGTCAGGACATATGGTGTCAGGAAACGTCACAGATTGAATCCCGGTGTTCATACTAGATTGTCTGCAATTAATCAATCTGACGAGCAAGAGCAACTTGAATTTCTTGACGATCCAGAAAATCTGAATGATTTGGAAACAGATTTTATGCAGGTGAATAAGTCGCACAAAGAGCATGAAAGGTATGTACGATTAGAGATCTATAATTTATAAGATAAAAAGAAATATTTAAAAATATGTCATCACTTTGTACTGCAGAGAATTAAAAAGAAACAAGGAAAGACTCAAGTTAAACATTACAGCGAGTAAATATATCAAAGAGAAAGAACCATCGTTCTTAACAACTGGAGAGAAACAGCAGATTCGTATATTACACGAACAAGATCCTGTAGAATGGACACCTGAAAAACTGAGTGATAGTTTTCCAGCTTTACCAGAGACTATAAAGAAAGTACTAAAGGCAAAGTGGTATCCAAAGACACCAGAAAAGGTATTGGAGTATGACAAAAATGTTGCTGGCAACTGGAGTAAATATAAAGATGGCTCACTGATGTTAGACTCGAGATTAGAAACACATTTATCCAGATTTAAAGACAGAAAAATTCTTATGACAAATAGAGAAGAAATTGCCACACATTTGGTTGCTCCACCCCCAAATATTCCAAAACCAAAGAGTACATTATTTTCAAACATCATTAAAAATTATTTGGATACACATTCGGTGGTGAACAATGAGAAAGTGGCTCTTATAGAGAATCAAACTGAGAGAAGAAAACATAGGAATGAAAATGGTAACGCTATCAACAACTCTATTGATAATGAAAGTTCATTATCGAATAGCGAAGAACAAAATGTCATAACACTTACCGACTATCCCGTAGAAGAAAAAATTATGAGAGTTGAGCATAAACAGAAGCATAAAAGAAACGAATTCATGACTGTAGATAATTATCTGAAACAAGAAGTGGATGAAATGACAAATGTTTCATCCCCAATGGAAATTACTATACTCGAGGCTCATAGAAATAATTTGGAGCAATCTAATCTCATGGAAAGCATGAACAAATGCAATCTTATGGAAACTCAAGAGAGGGGAAAAACGAATGCAAATGCCGTTAATAAAGAACTTGTTGAAAATGATGTGATTTCAAACAGTGTAATGAATAATGATTCAGCAATTTTAGACGAAAATTTGAACAATTTAGTGGAAACACACGTTAAAGAATGGATAAGTAAGGTAGAGGAGGAAGAAGAAATTCCAGGTTATATTAATATTCCAAAAAAGAAATTCAAAGAAGGAATGATCTATCGCGTCAAAGATTGTTATTACGATGATGATGGGGAATTTTTATACAGAGTCCCTGGATTAGAAAATTAGTTGTACGTCACGCAGCCCCCGTGTATATATCATCGTGTGTATTCTATGTAACACTAATATAAGCTAATACCTAAAATAAATATTTTTAATTGACAGGAATTTTCGTTTAACGATTATTTGATATTTGCCAATCAGCTTTTGTGGTGTAAGATTATATGCCAACTATTATCGACTCTGTTGATCGCTCGAGTGTTTTTTTTACATGGCTACGCTTGTTTTCGAACAGGTTACTTAGCATTGCACCCACATTTCCCATTTTTACCCTTTTTCTCGGCCCAATACATGTAATCAACAAAAATTTGCAGAGTAAACTAGATTCCTATATAATCATACAAAATAAATTGTCAAGTTCGAATAAGAAAAAATGAATCAACTCGTGACAACGTATCAGAAAGACTATGTGTGGCTGAATAAGAAGACAGGAATTAGTCAGGATGATAGGTCGCAGCAGCCACAACTAACCTCGAATGTCCCTCAGTGTACTTGTAGGTGTGCCATCCCTGGGAAGGCCGGGAAGAATCTCTTAGATTCACAAGTTGGCGATTCGCACGAATGGAGTAGGCTGGGTCCAATGGGTTCACTCGCAGATCCAAAGCTGTACTCTGTAGATCAGGGAAAAGGAATTGAGAAGCTTGAGGATTCTATAGTTTACTTGCAAAAGGTGTGGCTGTGGACAACGCAAAAGCAATTGCTCTGAAATTTTTCAACGAATGTCCACTGAGACGCTTATCGTTTGTTTAGCTTCAAGACAATTATCCATATCTCTACGAAGTTCTCGAGGGTTCATCACGTAGCGAGAAGAGGAGGCGGATCGAAAGAGATCGCCTTCTGACCACTTATCAGGTTGATTACTGCGGTGCAGGAGAAATTCCGTTTGGCGTATCCGAATTCCCCAATGCTCTTCAGACAGGAGAGGTTACTCCAGGTCAAAAAGTCGGAACAGCTGATTCTAGTCCTCGCAAAAAAATTCGGAGGAATTGCAATGAAGTCAAGTGCTCAAAATCTCGGCGAAAAGCCGACGGAGCAGACGACGGTCCTGACACAGGCATTCCTCCGTGGAGAAGCGAATATCAAGACGTAATAGGAAAAACAGGCCTAGCGATTATGAGATACAAGTTTCATCAGCAAGGCGCCTCGTCCGTTGGAAAGAGTAGAGGAGCAAAGCGGTTGAAAAGGTGTCCCTGAAGAAGAGTTTCCGTCATTGTGCTTTCAGAATCATCTTGCTGTCAATACAGTTGCTCCGACACTCTGGTACCCGTTATATTTTTGTTTTGTCTCTTTCAACCGACGGCATAGCGAAGTGCTTCTTTGTTTCTTGCGTGAAGCCGTGCCGGCCTGTCAGCTGTCAAAATTGGTAGACGTGATCGCATCATTTTATTTTATAAATTTTCCTAGTACAGATGGATTGCATTTCTATCCTGTGAAGGATGACTTCCACGTCGGATCGTTTACGGACGACCAATAATGTCACGAATGAGTAAGACTCGCATTTTCAGCTTTATCACAAATTATACATTAATATCTAACATCGTTAAGATGGATCGCATCGGCCGTGACTACCGATAATCCTCGAAAAGCACAAACAGCAACGATACCGATAACGAACGATGCTTGGCAAGCTGAACCCGCTACGCCCTCGCTGCGTTACAGCATAGGAAGACCTAACCTTTTTCAGAGGACTGAACGTGCCAGTGACACGAAGCTCTCGGCTGGAAAAACTTCGGATGACTCGACAGAAGCTGCTAGAAATACTGTTGCAATGGTACATGTGCTTCCTATTTCTTATGTCGTCCTGACTTTCGATTTCAATCGTCATTCACGTCCTGTTCCAGGAGATGCCAGTGGCTCACGAGCCACATGCAATTCAGCTGACTCCTCCGGTGCGTTCGCCGACTTACCAAGAAGATTACTGGAGCAGGTTAGGAAACTTCGGAATGGCTGCAGTTCGTCGACTACCACGGTATCCCGAGGAAGACGCACCCGGCGGTATAAACATGTCCCAAGCGATGATCGCCATGCAAAAACTGCAAAAATTGAAGGAACTCCAGAGAAAGCGTGATCTCACGGAGAGATACTACTCCCAGGAGATCAGAAGACTGATCGGTGATCATTACAATGGCTCTGGGTTGAGTCAGTTTAGAAAACCTGGGGAAGAGTGTCCGGTGCAACGAAAAAAGCAGCCTTGCGCCGAGGAACGCGTCAAAGTAAACGTTTTAAAGGTAGGATTACGCGCACAGAAGATGACACTGATGCTGGTCGACCGATTATTAATGTTTGCTGAATTGTCATTCTCAACTGTCTAGACTGTCGAACCTTGTGGGACGATGACGACGATAACTCGACTGGATTGCGGCTGCGTCCAGGAAACGACTAGACCAATTTTTACAACTTCCCGAGGCAGAGTGCAGAAAAGAAAATGCGACGTTGCGCAGGATCCTGTTGTTCTAAAATTAACTTCCTCCAGTCCTCAGGAACATCTTCACTCTCTGCTCGATACTTCCTCAAAGGGGTTTCATGGCACTTTCAAGGGCAGGCGGAGTTCCTTAGTGGATTCCAGTATTTCCCCAAAGATCCCAGGACATGATTATGACTCGGTGCCCCATCGTATTTCTTCCCTTTCCTCGCCAAATACCTTAAGAAAATCGGAAATTCCGAAGAGACATTCGCCCCTGAATCTGACTCAGCTGCGGGGACAATCTCCACTTCGACGATTTAACGACGCCGACACGTCCTCTGATTCGCACTGAAGATTTTAATATTCCCAGATGTACTTCCGAATGAACTTTTCCTCTCTGTATATTCTGAAAATGAATTATTTCCTTTCTCCGCGACTGTCACTTGTTTTTCCGGACAATCACATTTTCGTCGACCAAATTCCTGTCAAGTCGTGTACATGCCTAACCGTTAAAAAATATCATTAAAAATACTTCGTTTTCGAAAATGTCGAATCTAATTGATACATTTGTTTCCGTAAATCATAATGACTTTACTTGGCCCTATCCGAAACCATTACTCGCAAAACCAGCCCAACCACCGATGAATACCGGAACTCGTTTATATGCTCCCCGTCCCGATCCGGACGATTGCAATTGCGACGCCCATGGATTCAACAATGAAATAAATACGTAAGACGAAGAAATAGTGAGATATTTTGTTCGATCGAATATGGAATTTCATGAAATTCCCACTTATTATCTTTAGGTACAAGCATCTAGCAGACAAGGAGCGAAAACTTCATGATGGCATTCTAGCGGTAAACCGTGACATGACGAATTTCATGGCCACGTTAATTGAGAGTCACTGTGACGCGGACGATGGAGTCATGAAAAGCGTTTATCAAACTGACTACGAAAAACGAGGTATTTCAGGCGAGGCAATGCGCTCCTTGGATTACAATAATTTCTTATCAATATTTCAGGCTTGCCAATTACTCGGTACAAACCATTAATGGCCGCTGTAGATTCGGTAATCGGGGCGCCAATATCGTCTGCCGTAACAGACCTCAGAAATGGATATAGGGATCCCACGAGATTTAGATACAGTGCCATTGAAAGGCCTACCATACAGCCAGCCAAGAAAATCAACTTCGTCGAAGGTTAATAAGAGTGTAGATTTCACGGTAATTGAACAAAACTATTGAACATATTACCGCAAACATTAATTTGCAGTTCCAGAGACATTTGCGATGTGGGCAGAACCATTTACAGGTCGTTCCGAATATATCGACACTATAAGCAAGATGGGCTTGAGTAATATTAAAAATCAGCAACAGTATCTCGAACCGTCACCATCTTCCAGGCGAAGATATGGCGATGGAAAACTGTAAAAGACAAAAGGAACTTGTGCACATAGGCAAACTCCATTATAAGTAATAGTGATTGTAATTATTACGCATTTTCCCCTCAGTTTCAATACCGATAACTAAATAGTAGCTTAAAAAGGCAATGCCATAGATCCACGTAATAAAATTGCATTTAACGAACAATTACAGTCAACAGGATCAATTTATTATACTAATTACCTTAATCATATGAGATAACAGAGTTATATGTTTGAATTCAAAATAATTCAAACATGGCCGAATGGTTACCGACCGAACTGTCGGTAAATCAGACAAGTCCGACGGTAAAGAAGACGAGGGTTGGATGACGACGCAACGACGGATGACAGAGGAAATCATTCAGGGAGAATGCATTTGGATTACATACGGAGATTGAAAGGTAATATTTCATAATTGTCCAAAGTAGAATCCATTGCGTAAAATAGCACAGAGAGTGAAATATATCGTAGGGAGTAATAAGTATAATGGACGAAATGCAAGTAATTGAAGGTAACTTTGCTGAAAGGCCTTCTTGTTCCTTTCTCCACGGGGTTTCTCGACAGCTGACAATATCATCGGTTCGTCCGCGCGTGTAATTACAAATAATAATCGATATGAAATTATATCCTCGGCCTCCTACCGAATCCGATCTCGTTTCATGACATTTCAAGTATCTAAGACAATTGTGATTTCACATAAAATATATTTCGTCTTGAACAGGGTTAACGATAATCGCGGCGTCATTACTGATGGCTGGGTGCTTGGCTGCGCTTGGCATTATAGAAATACTCAGTCGGAACGACGATCGATTCACGGATAAGGTCTTTGTTATTGTAGTAGCATGAAAATTGAATAGTCCTTGTCGGCTGATCTGTTTCGCATCGCCAGAGTTAACGAGCGTTTCGGAAGCAACAGATCAGCCAACTTTTTCTAGATCGATTAAATTGTTTTGATATACTTGCTCTCTCTTCATTGTCCACCTTGTTATCAAATCCTCATCGCGACGTTCTCTTTGGATTACTATACTCCTGTGAACGTAATTGCCTTCATTGTAACTGCAAAGGTATTATTTTAATGTTTTGATTTTTCTTTCTATAGGAGGATGGATACGTGCCTGGTCTATGATTACGAAGAAAAAAAAAATAGTGCGTAACATTCAGCTATGCATGCAACGGGGCCTTAAGTCCCATACGACGGTGGCACGCGCGATTACATATGAATTAGCCGGACAACTGATAATCAGAGAATTTTCATTTTCTAATGTCAAGGGAAATCGATGGCACCCATATCCCAAGTGTTGACCCACATGTATATTGGTAAGTGACGTAGTTTCTAGTATGCATACTGCAAATACTTTTGAATTGTCGATAGTCTGAAGTTTCAATGGGTAACGAAGAGCAGCGAATGCTTCGGACCTAGGATCAAAAGAAGAAACGAAATGTGACGTGGAGCTTGAGTTGAAAGAGACAAAGAGAGATCAAGAGAGAGATTTTAAACCGATTGCGTTCCAGTGGCGGATTCCAGCTCGTGAGGCCCCGTCCGAGACTCGTGTCCGTCGTGTGTAAGACTCGGTAAGGCCCCTCGTAAGGGGAACCTGTAGAAGGGGTCGCCGACGTCTGAGGAAGGGGTACGGACAGGCGAAAGGGAAATGCTGCGATCTTTTTTTGTTCGTGCCCCGTTTTTTGACTTGTCGATTCGATCGAGTTTCATTTGTCTTCGGCACTTCGAACACCGAGCAACACTGCTCCATTGCGAATTTCACGCAACCCGTGCAAAATGCACCACGCGAATCTTCATAAGACTTTTTAAAGTTCCTCTAAAAATCCTGAAGTCTTTGGGAACAACAAAAAATCTTTTACTTTCGCCATTTCTCTTCCTGCTCTCCCACTGACGTTCTCGTTCGCATTGATCTTCGTTAAAGATTTTCATCCGCGCAACAAAATTGGTTTATCCCGAAAACAAACAGCAGCGATAAGAAAATCTGAGTGTGTCGCTGTGTTGTGATTTTCGTTAATCGACCACTGTGAAGTGCCGTCTGTGATGTCTATCGGATTGGAATAAAAGGAGCTATCAGGTAAATCTAGGACTGGTCGACAGATCCCATAGACTTTCAGCATTTTCTTACTGACCATTAACTGTGTCATCCTTTCTTTCGTTTGAGCCTCGCGGCGATGACGGGGGGGCGGAAGGGGAATACGGAAATTACTCAGTCTCATTTCGTCTTTCCGGGTATATTTAATGGAGTTTGTAACAGCCGCGGAATGATATCCCATAGGTAACTGGAATATTTGCCGGGGAGAACGGGATTAACTGACCGTTGCTTGTCGCGGTGGGCAACTTTCACGTGTCCGCCAGATGCTTCCACTATCTACCACCTTACGTAAATCGAGCCAGGCCACCCAGGGCACCCAGGTCCAACTTCTGGCTGTGTAAACATGTCCCTGCATTACCAACAGCAATCGATCGACCAATAGTCATGAAGTCACTGTGTCGCGGGTTACTAAGCTTTTCAAATTGCCAAATGTCCGCGGTATTGAGTAATGGATGACTGTTCGTTCCGATCAATTGTCCGTCTGGTCACTGAGCAAGATTTACGCCCGATCGGGTCTACAAAAAATGCATTATCACTTGATGTGGTTCCGGTGTTGCAATTTATAGCTTTTCTTACGACGACGTGCATTAACTTTCACTGTGTCAATCGATAGAAGAAATAGGACAGTGCGTTCCCAAAGCTGTCAATTCTTTCGCTATCGGAGTAATTCACGGTATTCGTAACGTGGGTAGAATCATGAATGGAGGATGAATCACGTGGAGTCTCGGTCGTGACGTCTCCCAGACTGAGGCCAGTCGTGGTACCCGCGTCCCATAGAAGGATCTTGATCTTCCTATGGATCGGAGCATCACGATTCCACCGTAGCCAATAGACGATAGATCCATGGATCACCTGCGGCGCGTGCCAGTGCCTACCGATCTTTTTTTATAACGCTTTAATTTGCTACTATTTATTTTGAGGGGGACACTCCCATCGGATTACGTCGATCGACGTGGCCGATTCTTAACAGGTACCTTCTACCCGATCCTCCGATCGATTCAGGTGCCGATCACTTTGCAGGTTTAGATCATCGATCGCCTTAATCGACGTTACCGTGTCGAGTGCGTGGGCGCTGGCAAAAGTAAAAGTCAATAGTAGGAAAGTGCAATTCATAGATAAGCGACTGGTCCATTCCACGAATATCTTTGCATCAAGGAACTTTCGAAGAACGAAGATCGAAGAATGACTGTTCGAAGTTAACGTATTCCCTTTGGTCCTTTTGCAGAATGGAGTGGAGGCTTTGGTGTTTCACAGTAGTCCTTCTGCTGTTCGTCACAGCTGACGCACTTCGTGGACCCAGCGCCCAGGTAAGTCCCAGAGGAATAATTCTGTACATTTGGCAAATAATGAAGGTATAATTGACGGAACGATTGCAGTTGTTCGTGAAAGTGGGAGAGAAGGGGAAAAAATAATTAGAACCCTACTAATGACGGTTTAATGAAAAGGAACCCATTTCGAGCGCTCTCTCGTTCTGCACATTTTTCTTCATTTTCTTTCTTTGCTCTTGAACGGCGCAAGCAAGAGCAACGATTTCCCTGGGCGAAAACGGTGTCACGTCGATTACGAACGAGACGGGAGGAGGCGTTCCCGTTCTACAGGACGTTTCAGAATCTCTCGGATATTAATTCCCAATAGATTCGTCGGCGCTGGATCGCTGGAAATTTCCAGACTCATCCTCGATCACTCGGTAGGATCTTTCGTTCGCTTTACCTACTTCAACGTCGGCGTCCATAACGACGTGCAAAAGTTTACAAAAGTTCCAATTCGCTTTCTAGTAGCGACTGGATTTCCTTGCAGTTTCGTTGGCCTTGATAGGCAACAAGACATTTCACGAACTGGCAGCCTCAACAGCACAGTACCGCCGATTGGGACAAAGTTGTCAGAATACAAAAATTACTAAACATAACGGACGATTCGCTAAACGCGACACGCGAGATTTTGGGCGCGTGACATTTCAAACTTTCATAAGAATTTTTATGTTCGACAAGATTTTTATGTACCGTTGTCTTTTATTTTTACCAAAAGAAACTAAAACTCGTGGAGCATTTTTGAGAGGACCTTGAAAGTGAAAAAAGTAACATAAATGTCAGACGCGTGCGCGAGATTGCATCCCGAATCTGCAACGCGCTGCTTTTGCAGGCGCCCCAGTCAAATCACGCGCCGCCACTTAGAGTCCTTATCCACTTTTTTTTATTATTTCGACTTCTCTTTTTTATTTCTTTTTATCATTCAGCTATTAACAGTATCTCTCTATCACCCACTCTCCATATTAAGGATAGAAATGGTAAAGAATAACGGGCGCGTCTTTTGCTGCAAAGGTCAAACGAACTTGTTCGTATAGTCTTGACAAAAAATACATTTCGTACCGGCCAGTAATAGTCGGCACATTGGAGAGTCGCCATAAATCTTACGGCTCCATATTGCACTTTCTTCGTTTAGATCTTCAGCCCTCCAGATTTCTCCAAAGGCTAACACGCCTCTTTTACAAACTTTTTTTAATCAATATATGGCAACGTTCTACATATGGAACGTTCACGTATTCCAGGCCTGATTTCGAGCATCCAATATTTGCAACGCCCTGTACTTATGCGTTCGGCAGGCAATTCGTAATTGCAATCCTCTTGGCATTTCCTACTTGATATCCTTACGGCGCATTTCTAGAGTGATTGTTTCCGTGGCTCGTGTTCCTTCTGGACACGCCTAGTCGCGCGCCAATCCCTAGTTATATGTATAATGCACGTGCACCCTCTTTCGGTAAGGATATTTCCAATTACGTCATACGGTCTCTTTTACTTACCATCACACTGTCCTACGATTTCTTGATTTTCTTATCTAACAATTAATTGAGTGTGGATGACGAGGCAGGCAAATCCCGAGTATCGGCTTTCAGGATAAATTTCAGTCGGATATTTATATCCATTATGAGTCCCCGCGTTGGGGACTTATGTGTATCGTACTATGAGATCGTCAGGTGTCTTATTCGCTAAAGCAAGGGCTTCTCGTTTTACCGTAAAGCGAAATGCCGGTCGTATAATTATCGCTGGACTCACGTAGAGTAATTAAGAGGCAGCCTGATCGGTGAAGGGCCCAGGATCGACAGGAAGGTCGCGAACGTCGAATGACGCAACGGCTCGCGGTTCGCCACGATTTTTTTAGTTTCAGGGAAAACGAAATTCTTTTCACTCTTTCTTTTTCATTATCCCCTTTGTTTTTTATTGTACACTTTTTCCATGGGAAAGTTATATACGAAATTCCTGTCTCGGTGAACTGTCAGTCTTGTCGCACCATGGATATCAGAGAATGTCAATTTTCGACAGGTTTTACTATCTGGAGGCTGCGAATTGACTTTCGGTAGTGCTACAACAAGATTGCTTCCGGGAATCTTGTAATTTATTGCTTAAAATGACCTTTTCGAGATAACCAGATTTCTGGATAAAAAGTTAACACGTTTTGAATTACTTCCATGGATTTGATCCACAGCGATCTGACGTGATTAGCTGTGCGAGATAGAGGAAAAAGAGAATTTTAATCCTTTCATAAAAGTCCTCTTATGCAGTTCAATTAATGCATTTTTTAGAGCTGCTGGCTTTTGTCGCGCGCGTGCCGGTCTAGTTTTCATTAAAGCATCAGGAAATTAAAGCGATTAAATTAAAGCAATATCTCAATGGCAACGACCGAGCACGGGTCACGTATAAATTGCAATTGGCATTGGATTCGGTAAAATGGCTGACCAAGACGATACCGATCTACTGCAGGTTTTGCTATAAGGTCGAAGAAATCGGAACGAAAGGAATCGGATCAAGAGAAAAAGAAGACCAATCAAGCAGCAGCATGAGAAATTATAGAAGCGCCGCAAAACACTAAATGGTTTAATTACCACATGACATTCGACATCGCACAGTGGGAACTTCTATAGAAATTGCAAAGTGCAACGTGACTAACATGCACTCTTGCATCTACCTGGCTGCCACCTACACTGCAGGCTCGATGCACTAATCGGCCAGTGCAGTCGCGTGTATCGTTCAGCCTGCGAGTCAAGTGCACCGTCTTTAGCCTCGAACAATTGGACACTGCTGTGCGTGCACGATGCACTCGTGCAGCGGCAAATTGAAAAATGCAACAGGAAGAAAAAAACAGGAGAAAAAAGCAGAACGCGTCACGAACTCACAAGGAGCCACTTGCCATTTGCCACTTGCGTGAGACCGTTAAGGAATCTCTCGTAACGTCCATTGGCAGTCCTGTTCGGGACAGGCAGGCAACAGCCAAGAACTGCATCTGACGAATGCACCAACCTGATGCAATATCGGAGCAATTCGCTTAGGTGAAAAAAGAAACTCACCGATCACATAAGGACTTTGTCGCCTTTGCTCCACATGCATTTCATCCACTCGATATTTCCTTATCAGCCGAGAATTAAATTTTGATTAAATAAAAAAATGACCTCTGACCTTACTTTTTTAAAACCACAATCACGTAAAATTACGTAGAAATTAACAATGCACCGAAACCCGATTGCAGACTAGACGGCCGGCATACCGCTATACGATACGGTTAAACCAGTTGCATTTATATTCGAGATCGCCTGTTGCACCGGACTGCATCGGCTAACCGACCGCATCGTGGAATCAGGTACAACGTCCAAGGTTACCCTCTTGACTGACTGTCATATCAACTGTCGCAGGACTGCCGGCGCTCGGCAAGAGTCATTTGCCCGGAAGTCCTCAGCATTTCGATATCCAAACGCACGTAAATGGTCACCGAGGCGGTTTTAAAAATTGTATAATTTTATTGACCCGCTCGATTAAAAATTAACGATAATCCAGATTAGTCGTAGGATGCAGATTACACGGTTGCGCAGCGACCCAGATGCGTTACGGAATCTATGACGTATCGAGAGAGCGTTATTAGAAGCGACGGATTCCGCTTACGTTACGGATTACATATTGATTAAAATTATTACTGAAAGCAGACGTCCTCCAAGAGCGATTGCGTTTTGCCTCGCTATTCGGTGCAAGGTCGATGGGCTTTTTGTTAACTTTTCGCTTATAAATATTCATACTCGAAAACGCAGGCGCCACGTGTCCTCTGTACGGCCCTGCAGGGCTCTACTTCCTCTTCTCCTCCTTTGTTTTCGGCCAGTTTCATCTGTTGTTTCGTGCGCATCTTCGATGTGCCTCTGGAACAGTAAATAATGTAATTTTAATAATTATCGTTGGCTCGTTTTTTTTTAAATTAATCAGGCCACGTGATTGGCCAACGACTAATAATTGTTGATTTCAAAGTCCTTGCACTGGACGACTCTTCCTTGCGAAATTTTACTTTCCATAAGTACATAGATATAGGTATATGTAAAGACTGGCGCTCATAGTCGAACACAGATGCAGCGCTCTCTGATCCGCAGTCGATGATATGCTCGTCGCTTGCTTATGAGTTACAGGTGTAATTCTACGTCTGACTATCCACTGTCCGTTACCACTACGAGTCTACCTGCGCTACCGTATCGGCGTACCAGAGGGATTGCATCATTCGAGCTATTACAGAACACTAGGTCGATCCATTTTGACATTTATTAGCCCGAAGCGCGTCCTGGAGTTTAAAAGCTACAATTTATGCTAGTTATTTGATTTTTTTTAAATAATTACGACACGAGTTTACGTGACTGCCCAGTTTGGACGTTTATGAATATTTGATGAAAAATTATCCTCTATTTGCCAGAAGCGAAAGCGATCCTTGATACCCTGCAATTTCGATTCTCCTGTGCCGTTTCGTCCTATCGAGCCGAGTATCGCTGATTCCTTATCGATCTCAGATGTTTTTAGAATTTCAATGGAGGCCAATTCGTCATGTCGTTACACCCGATAGAAACGAATCTATTATGTCTTTATCGTGTCGCAAGAGCGAAGAAGATCGCGACTCAAGATCGGCATTACAGTTCCCCTCTCGAACCCCTTTGAAGTAGCCTAACAAAACGCAATTAAGGTCGGCTGTCGGCATTTTGAGTAAGACTATTCTCGTCCTAGTTACATCTAAGAATACTCGTCCTTCGTGTCCCACGTGTTCGGATGATCTCAAGATTCTACGAGATAATTCATGTACTTACGTATATAGACTTGACAGATCCAATGTGACCTTTGAGGTCGGCCGACGAAGAAGATGGGAATTCGTCTTTGAATTGCGGAAAGACTTGAAAAGTTTCGGAAAATGAAAGGCAAAGTTGATGGAATTTTCGCGATAAGAAAGCACGAAATTACATGAAATTTCTTAATTTTTTGGGAGAGGAGATACATATGGGAATCCTTCTTTTTACAATACATTTTTTTATGTCAATGTTCTAAGACTTGACAGTCGACGAACGTCATTCATTGATATGTATATAGTTCATAGTTACTTTTGAAAATAACAATCGACTTATCTCGCCTCACTGAGCCACATTCGTATGGATTACACATAGAGATAACGATCTCGTTAATTCGAGATTTAGCCCGGCGAGAAATTCTCGCTGAGCAGTTCGATATCGATTTCTCTACCGGTCAAACAGAAATATCGTTCCTACTCGAGCGACACGCGTTCCTGTCGCCACTTTATTCGCGCGACCTTGATTCCTATGGATTTGACATTTTTCGGAATCAATTTCAGATTAGCCGCTCCGATAAATAGCTCGGCAGCTTACGTATGTAGATTTCTTATATTTGCTATAGAGCATAATTAGTTGGCGCATAAATATATCGCGATAGTCGGTAGTTACGTGAGAACTGGACGTGCAAGAAGACGAGCGTCGAGACGTTCTCTCGCCTGGAGCGTCGGGGTAGAAAGTTGAACCGATACGTCGAGAAGGGCAAATCGGTTCAAAACAATTGCGTCAGAAAGTGCGAAAGGGGAATCTCTAACATACGTGAGCCACGATGTGGGATCACGCTTCCTGGAAATATTCAATATTTTTGTTTTTTTTTCAAAATTGCCCACATGTTTTTTCAGCCAAGAAATTTCCTCGTGTCTTGGGGAAGATTTTAAGCAATTTGAAGAGAAATAAATTCTCTCTACACTCGTTGGGCCATATGCATATGTGAAGTATACTATGCATTTTGTGTATAGTGCGAGCAGAACCGTCTGTATTCGTGAAAGGAAATACACGAACGCACTTTTGGCCATAGCCTGAGATGCCACGCCCCGGCTAACGGAAACGAGTCTTTTTAGGTCAGCGTCACGTTTCGATTTTGCAAGACGGCAATAATGCGTCTGCATCGAGTCCAGACCCTAAATTTCATTTCACTTTTTAATGTTTACAGACCGAGTAGTCCGTATTAACCTCACCGACGTCCGCCTGCTCGTCCGACCCAAAGAAGACTTGCTCGTGCCGACTGCCGACCAGCCGGAATGGCTGCGAGCTCGTTGCGAGTCGCAGCAGACAATTAGACTTTTAACGAGCGTGCTTCCTGGCTGAAAATTCGGACGGGAAAGTCTTCGATTTTTGTTTATCGATTTATTTAAAAAATCCCAGCACGATCGGTTCGATCGAATTTACGTAATATATTCGTGACTCGAAATTCGATGTTGGAGGTCGTGCATGAGATTTTGATTAGGGTAGTTGCTGGAACGTTTTCATAGATTTTTCAAACGTTTCCTTTACCTTTGTACAAGGTGAAAGATCTGCAGTGTCCTGGAGAAAAATTAAAGAAATCGGCAAAAAATCGAACGAAGATCAATCGGTACATGTTCAATTTTGTAGATTGTTTTTTTATTGTATTTTTATTTTGTTTTATACAACCAATAGGACAAAAGTCGTCGCTCCGCCAATGGCCCTTAGTTCCTGAACGTTCAGTGATCTGCCGATTTTAAATCGATCGTAACTAATAAGCAATACCATAATGCACAGATTTCCAGGTCTCTGTCTCTGCGTCAAGGTTGATCCAATCAGATTTGGGCATTTGATAATGCTCTAATTTTTTGTTATGCTCGATTAAGTACGCAATACCTATCCATGAGAATGTGGTTGCGTGCTAGATCCGTCACTAGGATTATGACCCATGAAACTCTTTCGATCGTGAAATAGTATCGCGACAGTCGATACCTTTCGAATCGTCAAAACGGAAACGGAAGTCCCGTTGAGGAGTCGTCGCGATAGAAAATTTCAAATTTGTTCCTTCCCCCGTACCGATCTTCAGTTTTTCGCCTCTAAAACTTCGCCGGAAGAAATTGGGAAGTGCAATGCACGTTGCATCGATGTCTCGATTCCTTTTTTAAAGATTCGGTTGACCGATGACCTTCGACACTCTTCGGTTCCCGTCGGAAAGTTGGAGAAGGTCGAATTTAACGATTCGATCGGCATAGGGAGGCTGTAGCATTTCGTTATTTCAAGTCTGAGGTCGGCGGCAGTCATTACAAAATAGAACGTTTAAGGCCGATAATAAAACCTGACAGGGGGGAAAATTTGATGAATTTGCCACATAAAAAACGACAACACTCTTATATATATAGATATACACAGAGAGCGACGGAAAGTCGTCCACCTTCGTGGAAGGGAACCTCTCACTGGCTGCAGTCCGGTGCAACCAGCTGTGGCTGCACTTTATCCGCATCCAAGAAACATGGCGTAAAGTTCAAGCGTGCGTGAGGCCTCGGGAAATCAATGGTTGCCGCGATGTCGCATAGGCGTAACTGGGTGCCAGGGCGAACTAGAGGAAGAGGAAAAATGATAAAAGGACGAAGAGAAAAAAGAAAAATGGCGACACGCCGCAGCCTGAAACCCGAACTCGACACAGCCTGCACCTGTTCCAGTGGATTCCTTTTATAACACAATCGACATATTCCACTAATCAATTCCAGACGTTACGAGACCGATGAAAGTTGCTGCTTCTTATTGCCGATTCTTTGTTACGGTAGCTGCGAAATTCCCACGTAACTCCCGAGCTAGCCCCCATGATTCCTCGAGAAAATAATTAAATTTCAATGCTACGTTCGACGCGTCCAGAATCGTTCGACGCACGAACGCACTTCGGAGTTTCGAACAAATTGGACAAAGTGCTCGGCGAGTTTAGCCAGACGGCAATTGGAATCGCAGTTAGCAGGATTTCTGTCCGGTAAACGTGACGCGAAACACCACCCACTTTTACTTTCAGAATCGATTGTGTATACCGGAGATAACGATACGCGACTGAACTGGAGCACGTTAAGTACCAAGTTTACGGAGCGTAGAATCAGCGTCCGTTTGACTTACGTATTTCAGAGTAAAGAGACATAACCTACAAAATTTCACTTTTTCTCGGGTCTTCGTTCGGCTAAGTTTATAATCGTATCTGTGGAACATTGAAAATTCCTTGAGAGCTCTTCTTCCGAGTGACCAAGTACCTCTAACAAAGTACCCCGTTAGAAAAGGACTAGGCGACCATTTGAAAGTGGCTGCTGTGCCCCGGGGCCATGTGGACTGCGCTTAAGGCGGAATTAACAAAGTTGCCGCCTGACACAGCACCCACCAGTTCACCTCTTGCACCATATGTGCTTCCAATACTCGATTGTGTTTAAAGAAACGATCTGGGTAGCCGAACTCCGTTACGCCTGATCGCTCGGCAATGCAGTAGCGTAATATTTGCCTTTACAAATTACCCAAACTCCACGCTCTGCTCCTTTCAGTTAAATTATGAATCTCAAGATGATATTACCTCGGCAAAGGAACAGACATTCGTGTCGCTTAAAACTTTCTTAATGACGAATACGCGTACCTGTGAACCAGGCTTTATAAATTAGCTTTGCCCCAATAATCTAACTTTCGATCGACAGTCGGACGATATAAGCTGTCGGAAGTCGCTTTTCTCTTCCAATTAAAATTTAATCTACGGATATTCCTCTATGTATCTGTGTGTGTTTTTTGGTTTTAGCTAAAAAAATTATTCTGAAGCTAACTTTTATCCTATTGAAGTTTATCGTGAGGATGTAGCCATAAACGTGAAGTTATGAATTTTATTGATCAATATCCGTCGGAATACTGGAAAACAGCTGACGATTATTTCAACAATTCATATGACAGTTTGCCATTATTGAATCAAGGTCGACGGTCCTCCCTTCAAAATCTGATCTCTCTGTTATCGCGTTTCGTCTGTTCAGCCATTCTCTCGCGTAAGCCTAAATCTTGTGAGTCTGACTCACCGAGAATCGTATCTATCGTAGGCAGGACCCGCGTCACGGACTTTGCTTGCTTTTGTCGTATTGACACACTTAAGGATTAATAACGTCGCGCCTGTACAGAGATGGAAGCGCGGCTTAAGTGATTGATATATGGAAGAAAATTATTGACGAGCGTAACGTGTGATTAATCCTTAGTAGGGATAAGACGAAGATGGTTGTGCAATTAATCTAATCTATATAAGGATTAATTGGTATCTACGCGAAAGATGTAATTAAGAGAAAGAAAATTAAGAATTTCGAATGATTCGAAAAGTTTCTTTCGTTATCTATGTATATCAACCCGTTACGGTCTTCGCGTTTCACGGGATTGTTTTCGAACGTATCCATCGTAATGCCATGTCGGTTGAGAATAAAAAATTGCGAATTATAAATTTCTCGCTTGCACTTTCGCAACTGCCCAGTGCAACCTGTGAGCTAAGCATAGCGTTGGAAGCTGTCAGGCCGATGACTGTCCGACTAAATAATAGGCTGTCGGAAGAAAAAAGATTGGTGAAAAATTTAGATCATTTGAAATCTACAGCTGCAACTGACGTTCATTTAATCGTTAGTACGACCTACAGTCAGGTAAGAAAATATTGAAAGATACTTTTTATGCGATTTCAAGTATATGCATACACGTGGCTAAACGTGCAGTCCAATTCACATAGAAATTAACAAAAGAGCATCCATATTTCTCTCGCTCGAATCAGGCTTCGTTCATTCGATTTACGTACAGCGTAATCGAATGAACTCGGCCGAATGAGATTCATTGTAAATATGCAACGGAGCTGAGACTATGTCTGGCAACGTTGCTCGGCACTTCGTTTCCTACGGCGATTTTCTCAAACTGAGATTTAGCTGGTAGTCGATGCCGCTTAAGCGAATATCCATTAGAATGGCTAATGAGCTGCAACTGGATGACCCAATGATGAGGAATCTCCGGGCAGTGGATTAAGTCAAAGAGCAATAAACTTCCCACGGAATCTCATGAATTATTTTCATCACGAACCAGCACTTTTGACTTGTTGCTCCTCAGGTGGGCGTGGCCATCGGGCTATTACGTATTTGCACGTATGCATTACACACTCGAATCCTGTTACACTTTATCCTTCGCACCGGTTCCTGCTCCTCCTTTTTCCTCTGCTATCTTTCTTCGAAGCATTGCTGCCACTCGAAATTGGGCCAATTTTGCACTCTTCGAGGACGCAGGATTGGCAAATCCTTGCAGTCTGCCTTTAAAAGAGACATCGTTATTAATCCCACGTGTGCCGAATTTCGGATCCGCTCCTTACCAGGGAATATTTTTCGAAATCTCAACTAATCGCTCCAGTTCCTGTTACCCGAAGTATCTTTCAAAGGCATCGAACGATCAGTCAAAATTAGCGTAGAGACAGAGAAAAAGAAGAGAAGGAAGTAGCGAGTACCGCGGTAAATGTCAATGCTGCGAGGTCGCCTGTATACTTATGCATCGGTTGCCATGAATTCCTGTACAGATCCAGTAGGCAAAAAAGAGCTAATCACTTATAACTGTATGGCAAAGAACGATAAAATAAGAAGGGAGGATAAAATTGATATATATTCCTATCGAGTTTTTGAACTATGCAAATGCATCGAAAAATCTTGATCACCTTGTACATACATTGATATAAGGTCTAGTCGCTTAAGTGGAACGCCTCGTTATGTTATGGCCATCCACTTTTATCTCCAGTTACAAAATAAAGCAACGCAAACGATGTAGCTGAATTCGTGGATCGTACAGGATATTTACCTGCCTACCTACCTTTCTACAAGCTATTCGGCCACCTACCGGTCCTTCAGGTTTTTGCAACCGACAGTCTGACGACTTTGTATGCCATTAAAATAATGAATATGCCTCCAATAAATTTCATGTGGAATATAATAGTCGGATATGAATATTAATAAATTTTCATGCGTGTCCTGTCAACTGATGAGATCGATCAAAGAATCGATGGTTTCTGAAAGAGACTTTGAAAATTTTATATCGAAATCCTAATGGTTGTTTCAGGAATTAAATATTGGCTATTTGGTTTCAGGGGGATGATCGGAAAGGTTCGGTAGGCAGGAGTCGTGGCAGTTCCAGATTTGAATCTGGAAATGTTCAGGAAAGCGAAAGTACTTGGCCGACGTCGAAGAGCCGACCTAGTCAGATAATTACATCTTCCAGAAGAGGACTCAGGATACAGAATAATGGAGAATCGGCGAAGTCGAAGATGCAGGCTGAGCAGGATGCTGTTCAGGAAGCAGCAAGTACTAGCTCCATCGCAAAGAGAAGAAGGACGCATTCGGGAAACGTAGAAAGTTCTAAGCCGGAAGTGAACTCTGCACCGGAAGTTCGACGAAGGAGTTCCTCTAGAAGACAAACCTCGGAGGAGAAAGTTCCCCGAGTCAAACAGGACACAAAGAACAATGAGGAGAGAAAATATCTTCCTGAGTCGGATGCTGACGTTAGATCGATTAAAATCGATTCGATAATCGATCTCGACTTACCAAAACTCAGTCCGAATGTTCGCACCGGAAGGGACTCGTCCAGAAGGAAACCGGAAGCTGCTGCGGATAGACTGGACAAGACTGGACCTTCAGTCTTCTCCGGTGGAGTCGAGTACTCTCGTTCGAGAACCGGAAGGAAGATTCAGACTTCGTACTCTCCTAAAGATCTGGAGCTTCCTGTTTCAGGTAAATTTTCACGAAGAAGAAATACCGAAACAACCACCAGCACGTCCAACAGAAGAAACCAGAGTAATTCGAGGTCCGGCGGTAGACGTGAAAATGTTCAGACAAGAATAAGAAATTCGAATCCATCTGTAATGCAAAGGAGACAGGATACAGCATCTTCCGAATCTGAAAGTATCAGAGTCGATATACCTCTGAGTGTTGGTATCACTGAAATACCCTCCAATCCTGTTTTATCGACCGTGACTGCTTCAAGAATCGAGTCCAGAAGAGTCGGTGCTACTTCAGGTAGGACTCGAGGGAGATCTACTTCCGGTACTGACAATAGAATCACCGAAAGTACCACTTCAGGACCTAGAGGACATTCTCGAAGAGGATCCTCGAGATTCGCGGAGCCAACTTTGGACACAATTGAGCACGGCAGTACCACGAGCGTCAGGACTATCAATAAGAATTCCGAGTATTTTCTACGATCCGGAAATCCTGAGACGAAATCCAGGAACACGGAGAAGACCGAACCTAGGTCAAGATTCAGAAACAGGGGCGCCGACTCCACACTGGGAATCATTGAAAACTCATCCATACAACCGGAACTCGTAAGAACTACAACGTCCAGTGCAAAAAGTGAACCTGAACGAAGATCTAGAGCACCGGAAATCCGATCTAGGAACCAAGCCGATGCTAAGACAGTGGTGCAGGATGTACGAGGACGAGCCAGAGGAAGATCAAAAATAGAAACAACGAATAAATCCGTACCGGAAATCATTATAACTACCACTACCGAAGAAGCAGCCACAGTCCCGGAAACTCTCACAAATTTAGTTACGGTACCGGAAATTCTATCAACGACTTCACAGTTAGTATCGTCCGTAGAGACAACAACTGAAGTCAGTACAGCAACCAGAGCAACTTCTAGAGGAAGAGGTCGCAAGACTCTGCAAGACAGGAAGTTACCCACAGAAGACATCATCAATAATAACTCAGGTTTCAGAGGTAGATCATCGTCGGTGACGGATCCTACAACTACGGCGCGATCCAATACTGCTCGAAGGAGCAAGACTACTTCCGGATCACCGAAACCGGAAACCCTTCCCATAGAAAATCCAGGAAGGACTGCTCCTAGGAGACGTCCTAGTCACATAAAAGATCCAGTGTTAGAAAGTACCACTTCGTCAACTTCCACTTCGACGACCGAGCAGCCAACAACTAAGGCTGTCGAAATTATTTCCAAGACTTCCGAAAGCACAACTTCCGGTTTCGTTGAGGTCGTCACCTCAACGAAAGGACCTATTAGACGTGGATCGAAGAGATTAAATATCCATCCCAAGGACGAAAAGGAGGAGCTCAGCACAGCTTCTAGTGTAAAGTCTTCGGAGTCGGTGAATAAACCAGGAAGAAGAGGAAGCAAACCTTCTAGAAAAACAGGCACTGGACAAAATGGTGGTAAAAGTGAGAAAGCGGAAGCCGAAGAAAATGACAATTATCCTGCGGATTTCAAGGCGAGATTAGCTCAATTGGTAAGTCCAAATTTTTAATTCCAATTGATGTTTTTTTTTTATCAAATGGCTATAGTTCTCAGAAATATTGCGCAACTAACGGAATACAAGGCTACGCGATAATAAAGTTAGATTAAGCAATTCTTACGGACTTACAAGCATGCAGAGTGCTCACTCTACTAACGTCTTTTCATATTGTCAATTCCATTAGCAAATCTATTATATTAATCTTCTTTATATCCAACCACACTATTCTGACCTATGATATAATCAGTCATGCGGGATTGAACAACCAGAGTGTGAAATGTACTTCAAGATTTGCTCAATTCGTCTCATGGGTTTCATACATATGTATACATTGCTTCGTACACGAGAAGCTCTGTAGGTTGGCGACAGAATTAAATTGATATTTTTTTTAAATTGACTCCACCCGTTAGAACCATACGACTTACCACATACGGCCTTGCAAAACGAGATACATCTATTATCTTTATACATAAAATTTATTTGTCACAGAAAAACAAGGAGAACAAACCGGTCGGTTCAAAAACCACCGCCAGGCCTGGAGTACAGGTGAGTTCACAGATACTCAGCAGCAATGGCTATGCTTGACGTGCAGCTGGAGTTTCGCCACGTAAAAAAATCAATCGTGTACATAACGAATTACCAATAACCCTCGCAGACTGTTTAATTAGCACATTTACACTAATTACACTATTGCACAATGGCCGCTGTGAATAATCGGCATGTACATACTGTATTATACACATTGAGTATAAAAATGGCTGTCGCGAGTGCCGCTTAAGTACAGCATCAAAAAAAAAGGAAAAAAAAATGAAAATCATTCCCAAAAGCCAATTGGATTCTCATGACAAGTTACATGATGCATCCCAATTAATCCTCACTGGATTTCACGTCTACGTAGGAACGGCTGAAGAAGCTGCTAGATCGACGCTTTAACATCGAGGCGTCGCGACGTCCCCAACCCTCGGAGGATACTGGTGACCTCGCCGTTGCCGCGTCCGAATACTTGCCCCCCGCTGATTTGACTGTCGTACCGATAAACACAACGCCCTTATCGGCAACACCCGTTATGGATATGGATGAGAATTTTATGATCCATGCATTTCACGTAAGAGATACACCATAGATCAAATCATTCTGTTCGTGGTTTATCCGTCCTGGCTCCATTATTAGATTCTCCAGGTGGTTAGGGTTATCCAATTGCGAAATTTGGTCTGCCACTTTTTTTTTTGGGAGCGTGGTTCGCAGTTCCCGTTTGCTTCTGTCGCCAGAGTCATTCCCGTTTATAGTCTTTGGTGTGACGATTCCCTTTCCTCAATGAAAACGGCACGTCGATCCCCTTCTTGGAGTTTTGCCATTTTCCCATAATTCAAATTACCCTTAGGAATTAAGTATTGTTTTACTGGGGCATGAACCTTTATTATTCCTAACCCATAATGAGGTAGAATGTCCTGTTTCTCGAAGGATACGTTAGCTGTATTGTTTCTTTGTTTATTTCTTTTTTTTCCCCTTTACTTTACCATGTCATTTAAAACCGGCCAAGACTGGACGACTGATATTCGCTGGGGACGTCTAACCTATACGTAATCAGGTGTACGGTAGGAGCGAGTTGAATGCACGACTAATTAAGGATAATTGCCCTGCTAAAGTAGATAATAAACGACTGGAGAATAAAGGAGGAAAAGAAAATGGCGAAAGTCACGAGACTGTCGTCTTAATTTCCTGACATGTAACACCGTCACTTCCAGTCATCTTTTTCTCGTTGCATCGTCTCCAAAATCTCCACGTGGCCATCTTACGAACTATTTGTTACGTTACGAAGCATCCTTGTAGCTTGGGAATTTGGACGTTCTTATTTTTGAACGATCTCCAGGTGAAAGTAAACAAACGGGATGACACGCGTGCAGAGTGAAGGCATCGCGGAACAAGTGTGTGTCATAACTCCAGGAGCATGTGCCGTGTACATACACGAGTACAAAGTAGAGAAAATAATGAAGGATTTCGCAACTAGATCCGAGTGATGGGTCACGTGACTCATGTTTTTTTTTTCAAAGAGAAGGCTTTTGGTTGGTATTAACGATTGCAGGTACTTTCTACGATACGAGTCCTGTGTACTGTGAGAACTTTGTCGTTTCCTTGACCGATCGACAGGAGACAAAAGAACTGCTGAAAGGCAGGTTGCATCGGGTGGCTGAAATCTGGGCTTTTTTATGCGATTATAATGTAGACGTAGATTATTCATAGTCTACAAAGTCTGGCCGAACGCTTTTGGGTGGAGCTATAAGAAAAGTAGCTTGAGAATGTAGAAATTTTGAAATTTTCAGTTGTCGCAACCGCCAGCAAAGCCAAAGTTTGGGATCGCAAATAGACGGGTTGGCTTGTACCTTGGATCGCTTCGATTCTGCGCTTCGTCGTCGCTATGAAAATCACCGAAGAGCTACCCTTATGTCATAAACGTAGTAAACGCTTCTTCGCATTCTTCTGCTACATCTTCATCTTCCTCCGGCACTAACGTGTCTCGGAACTAACAAAATGGTGTATAGCAAGGCTTCGATTCGCTTTTGGCCAACCGAGACAATTTGAAGCCTCTTAAAGGCAGATTCGATTCGTTTTCAGAGTTCCTTCAAGAAACCCGCGACGCTCTTCTCCACGCAGTCCAGACTGAAACTGGAAGCAGCGCAGAAGCTGGTCAAACCGGGACTCCTCGAGAACGATCTCCAGGTAGAACCAGCCACGACGATAATATCACTCGCGAAGAAGAGTACCGAGAGACCAACAAAGTTCAGCATCTCCAGCAAAGTCAACGTGGAGCAGATCACGAGGAGGGTACCTGTGCTCGAGGCTTCCAGCCTGGTCAAGCCAAAATATGCCCTGCAGAAGAACAACCGTTTTTCTGGAAGCAGAGCAGCTTCCAGATCCGAGGAGTTCAGCACCGAGAAGAGTACAGATAATTTCATTGTCGAAAGGTCGACCAGGACGTATACTCCAAAGTCCAGGACGACCAGAGTAGTTGAGGAACCTGCCGCTGAGAGGGCTACGACCTTGAAGACCTTAGGAATAAAGAGGCCCAAGTCGTTCGGGGCCGTTTCCAGTGAAACCGAGAAGGTGTTCGACCGTACTGTGCACCGGAGCTTCCAGAAGAAGGTCACCGATATTCCCAACGAGGTCGAGGACGTTCCGACAACCCCAACTACACCGGGCAGGTACACCAGAAAGAAGACAGAAGTTTTTCGGCCTTTCAATCCCATCCCGAAAAGCCTGAGCACGGCTGATCCTCTCCTGTCCAGGAAGCGGGAATTCCGTCCACGTACCGCGACCTACAGAAGACACTCGGAATTACCTACGGAACCGGTAGAGTCGGCTACCAATAACGAAGCCATCAGCGTAGCCATTACGCCCAGAATCCCCAAGTTTCATGCCACGATAAAAACAAGCACTCCGGTGCCGAGATCGGTTCAGGCCGAGCCTGTCCTGAGCGTCAGCATTTCCGGCGACGCTAGCGCCCCCTCGCAATCGGTAGGCATCTCCGATAGTAGTAACGGCGCTAGCGGAAGTGACGCGAGTAATATATTCAGTCCGACCAGAAGTGCCTTCCTCGCGAGCAGGAACACGTCCCTCTTGGAGCAGTTGAGAAGCACAGTGGCGCCTCTTCTGGGAACTCTTGGAAACAAGACGCCCGTGTTTTCCGGCGCCTACCGTAATACCAACAGCGTAGTAAGTGTGTCCCTGTCGATCCTAAGAATGGAAAATCCCTTCTAACGCTTTTCCTTTACCTTTGCTTGTTTCAAATTAGAATTCGGTGGCCAGGATCACACCCAGTGGAGCGCCGCCAAAATTCAGCGCCAGGTACAAGGGTGCTGAACTCTTCGTCAGAAGACCCAACGTTTATCGACCCACAGTGCCATCTGTCACCAGTTCCACGACGCCCTTCACGCCAATCGAGGTAAGGCCGTCTAATGGATTTCGAACGGACAATTATTTAACCCAAAGAAATGTCTAACAGGTCGGGAAAGAGTTACCTAGTGCGTGTAACATGTATAACGCAGTAAAGGATCATCATCATGATCATTGCTAACAGAGTGGTAGTACTTAAGAAAGCATGTGCATGGTAATTTATTATCTAATTAGGTCCAACTAATTAATAACATCCGATTCTAATACAAATAAGAAAACGATAACCTAAGTTATGTCGAATTCTAGTAAAATGATGATTTGCCAAGAAAATTTAATTTGGAGCCTGATTGTGAGAGGAAAAAATGAATTGCTGTTTTTTTTATCATTTGAAGAATCAGGTGAAGGTTCTAGAATCAGGTAAGCTGAGCCGAACGACTTGAGGTCATGTTTCTCTACTTATTAAGGTGGTCACTCCGGGGATTCCTGGATCTGCCAGGGATTTAAATTCGTCGGAGTGGAGAGACGTTGTTACGCCTTCCTGGACCGACTATCTTCGGGTCGCCAACATTCGCTCTGGAACTTCCGGTTCGCACGTCATCGACACTAACGTTCTTCGATAATGATTACTCGCACTAACGATCGACAGCACCATGCCTCTACCCCTTTACACTGCATCCGATGATCACGAATAATTTTTGATCGTTGGAAACACGTCTTTAAGTTCTTTTTTTTCATATTTCTCAACGGTCTCTTTGGTCAGTACGAAAATTCGCTTGCGCAAAATCCTTAAATGACGTATAACACAATTGCTGAATCGGTAGCAGGGATTTGACATAAAAACAAAAAATAAAAAACAAATGGTTGATACTAACATGTCATTCGTCATTAGCATTAAATCCCCATTAATATTACGCGAAATTAAATATATACTCGCCATATCATACTTAAACATATATACCATATTCATGTACAATATAAATAACAGTACATAGATATACATATATATTTTTCATAATAAACACACTGTTCTTGCAATGCACGCGACATAGTGCAGTTCCTTGTTACCCAACCTGCCTGCTGCGTGTACGTGCATTACACGCTCAGTACTGATAATTTACTAATGAATACCAAAAATTGAAGGATCGAAAGAAAAAAATTGAAACTGTACATCCTCGGTCCGGTCCTTCCAATGGCTACCAGCTTACAAAAGTGCATAATCAGTTTCACAATTCTATCGGTAGCAACGACCTTTCCAGTCGGAGCCATCGCTTTCCGTCTCATTCTACTTTTTTTTTTATTATAACTTTTTCCTTCACTCCGTACTAATTAGCGCGCGCAGACCAATGAATTCCGCAATCGCGCGATATGTATTAATATTAAGAATCCGCCTTTACGATCCTCATAATGCGAATTCCGTGTGTTCCCTGTGTTTCGCGTGGGTTAGTTCGGCACGAACGAGTGAAAGTACAAACTGAGCAAGGCAGCTGTGTGTACGCGGCTGCAAGTAGAGACACGGACACACACAGGCGCTCGCATTTTAATGTGGAGCGACACGACTACACTTGAAAACGCCGATCTGGGACAGAAGTGTGGCTCGATAGCAGCGGAGTGGCCAGTCAGAAGCAGAGAAAGAAAAAATAAGACGAACAAAGAAAACAGGAGCAAGTCGTGCACCGAGGCCGACCTGGGTCCCCCGTTTCTTTTTTCTCCAGTTTTTTGTTATCCTCTCCGTTGCTCATTTCTTTTGTTTTTAATTGGTACTTTTTGCTTCGTTTTATTCTCTTCTCCACGATTAATCCCACGTGTCAACCTAGCCGAAGCGGAGCGCAAGGATTAGTCCTGGAGGACTGGGCAAGAGGCCTATAAAAATTGCAAGTGTCTCTGGTCCTTTTTACTATTTTAGTTGAGGAAGCCTCCGCGCTGCCAGGATCCGGCATGCAGTCGAGCGTTTCCATCGTTCGGCTTGATCGACGCTAAACTCTCTAGTGTGTATGCATATGTAGAAATATAATATACTGTATCTGTAGAAAATATCCTACGCGGATTTCATATCTAATACTAACAAGTTGGAGAGGGATGCGTAAATCGCAGGTAGTTTGCAAGATGTATATATCCTCTTTTTGTTATAATAATAGCAATTCAGATTTTCGATATTATTACTATTTACGTAGCTGTAGATAGCGCAATTATTTATTACGATTGGAAAGATGGATTTTGACCTTATAAAAAGAACTGGTGCAACACGAGTAGAAGTCACACGTTTACTAAAGTGCCGGTCAGCTACCCGTATAATGGTTCTATAATTATATAGGCAGCTACGTTTACTTTCAAAAGCAATATAATCCAATATGAAATCCTTCTGCCACCTAGTCGAACTATCTTCAACCTCACGAACGAGTTTGATCCTCTTACTCCAGCGCCATTGCACTAGTCCATGAATACGCTTTATCTAGAACCCGGTAGATAGACTTACCTTCTCCTGAGAGTAGTTCGTGGATCTGCCAAAAGATGGGGGAGCGTTCTCTTGCGATGTACGTATACGTACATAAAAACAACTGACTTGCCGATGGGTGCGAAGATCGGCTCAAAAGGAAAATAATAATTATTTGGAGATAATTAGCGGAGTGACGTTGGTACTACGATTTTATATTCAAAGATTTCAATGTATATTCAATCATTTAATTTCTTGTAAATATCGATTATTTATATTTACTCGTAAGTTCACCAATTTCACGAGCACCGATTATCCGTGTACAGCACCCTTGCACCTTTTGATTCCAGAATGCAGGCGCTCAGCCGCCGATTGTCATATCGAGTCCTGGGGAACCCAAGGTTGTGACCTTCTATCAGGCTCTGGAGACTGCCAGTATTACCAATCAACTACAAACTGACATACTGCAACAGCAACAACAGCAGCAACAGCAACTCGGCAGAGTTGCCCAGGTAGACGCGAACGCCACTGATGGTGACACTAACGGCACAACTAACGCTAACAATGACACCACAACAGTACCAACAACAACAACAACAACAAGTGACAATTCACAGAGTACAGTAACAACAGCAGACACTACCACGAGTCAGCCAGACACAAAACAGAGCCCTGAAATCAGCCAGAGACTATTGGAAACCTCGACCGCGCCTACCGTTTCTACCGATGAGAATACTCTGGTTACTACTTCCGTTCCCGAAACGACTTCCGCGACAGTCACTGACCCTAACCAGACCACCCCTGAAGTCACAGTAACTACCCCTGCACAGACACCTGAACTCTTCTCGAGATTACAAGAAACAACAACCGGTTTCTCAATCTCTTCGGAGAATCTAAACGAAATTACAACAACTGATGCACCATCCAGAGACACTACTATGATCTCTAGTAAAATTCCGGAAACCAACCCTATGCAGAATTTGGAAGTCTCCTCCAGATTGCTAGAGGTCACATCAGTACCATCTTCGATGATGGATATGATCACTACTCAGTTATCTGAAACTACGACAGTTTCGACGTCTGAACTTGCTCCAATGGATATGGTTACCAATCAGCCAGACGCGATACAAAACTCGACGGAAGAGAGTATTCGGGATAGTTCTTCAGGAACTTCAGAGTTAAGCACGGAGATGCAGAGGGAGATGCAAACGACAGAATTTCCAGAAACAACTCCCTCCGTGATGGATGCTAGTCCGGATGTTTTGTCCCGGTTGCAAGTGGAAATCGAGACTGCGACGTCCGTACCTGAAACGACGACTAGCGTCTTAGCTGAAACGACACAGAGCACTTCAGGAAGTGATGCCATGATCACCCCTGGGATGCCTGAGTCCAGTACGCAATTGTCGAGCCGCGTAGCGGAATCTACGACTATCGTCCAGGTAACGGAACAGCGGGATGCCGAGATCACGACGATACCATCTCCAATAAATTCTGAGGATACGACAAGCACATCACTAGTCAGTACACCAATTACACTAACAACAGAGTCGGAAAACGACACTACAGTCACCACAACACAATCGGTTTTGGACGCGGTATCTCTAGGGGATAAAACTTCTGTAGGAACAGATCGAATTCCTGATTCGACTGTTCCAGCAGATGTTAATCAGGATAGTGTAACAGTGGGACTTGTTGTTGAACAAATTCAACAGACGGTTGGTTCAGGAAATTCTGAGACAACATCGAACCCTGTTGCGGATAATGATATGAAAATAAATACGGTTCCGCAGGATCCTAGGGCTTCCATTGTTTTAGATACGACAACAGAAAATTCGCAAACAACTATCAGTGTAATAAATTCACGTTTAGCTCCAGTCGAACAAAATTCTCAGACTATTGACGATACAACATTGGTAGGAGATTCACTGAATTCAAACGTCATAGACATTACCACGCAGAATTCGCAAATGCTTAGTGATACAACAACTAGAAATTCCCAAGACTCAACAATTGTTGACACGACTCTGGAAAACTCACAACCGACACAGCAAATGCTCAATCTCGAAAGTACATCTGTAACATCAATGACAACTCCAATGACAGAAATCCCATTAGAGAGCACTACGACGGGACAAGATGTTGTCGTTGAAAATACAACTTCGATTTCGATTACGAACGCGAACTTCATGTTAGGACAATTAATGACTATGACGGCCAAGTTCCCAGTACCCGAAGACACTACGCAATTAGTCACTTCTCAGGAGAATGACATAGACCCCATCGCTACTACAACAACAACACCAAACATTATACAAACAACATCTGGAACTACAACAGAAAATTCGTCTGATAATCTTCTAGTCGGAGGATTCCTAGATAATACTGAGAGAAAAGATTTGGAGATGAACGCGCAAACTACTCAAACAGCTCAAACAACAATAACAATACCCATAGAATCAAACCGATCAGTTGAAACTTCGGCACAAACTGTATCAGGTACAACTGAAAATACACAAATAGTTCAGGTACCAGAAACTACCACATTGACATTAGAAAATGTCGAACAAACTACGATGTCCGGTACAGCAAAAAATACGGAAGCTGCACGGACATCGGAAAATACTATAGTTCCTATAGAGAGTACAGATCAAACGACAACTTTTACCTCATTAGAAAATTTCGATGTAATTACAACACTGGAAAACAGAATCCAAGTAGAAATAGAAACACTGACCCAATTCCAACAATCGGTAATACAAGACACGAATAAATCCGATACAACACCCGAAATCACAGCCAGACTTTTAGACATAACAATGAGTCCCATGCAGTCCACCAGCCCCGTGACTCAAGCACAAGAAACAACAACACTAATAACATCTACACCAGTCAGAACGGAGCAGGCTCAAACGAATCTAGGAAGCGACACAACCATCGAAGTCACAACTAACCAGCAAATCGAAACAACCCTTACGACCACCCCTACTACCACAACCCCTAACCTAACAAGCGATACTCCAACTATGCTTGACCCTTTGCAGGACACTACTACGCCAGCAACCGCCCAAAGGACGGCAGGTGACCAGGCAACCACACAACCTGACCAAACGACTTCTCCTAGTATATCCGAAACAACAACCGTGGCTTCCATGACAACCATCGGTCCCTCATCTTCGTCCTCATCATATTCCGATTCCCCTCCAACCACAACGACCGTCGTATCTACGACTGATACGACACTAGAGACAACCACGGAAACGTCGACAACTTCTCCAGCGATGATCGCTAATCTTATGGCTACGGCGGTACCTGAAACAACTGCGGTAATCAGTGAAACAACTGTACCGGAAATGACTACGAGTCAGTCAGAGACAACCATAAGTCTGGATGATAATGTCATTCCGGATTCACTGGATGCCACCACTATAGCTGCTGCTGGAATTGATACGACCGGTACGACCACGACATCTCCCATGACTACCCCCATAGTGGATATCATGCCCAGGATAAACACTGGAGAAACTACAACAACTGACTCCAGCAACACGAGTAACACTCAAACGACAACTTCATCGAGTTCTGAGAGTACCACCACGCAGTCTCCCACTGTGATGACTACGATGATGGATACAACAACTATTCCTAGTGCAACAACAACGGAAGTCACTACCATGGCCGCGACCATGGCTAATACAGCATCCAGCACTACCACGACTACTCAACAGCCCCCATCAACGACCCAATATCTTGGTCGATTCGGTGGTAGCAGACTGACACCAGCACCGCGATTCAGCTCCAGTTCCTCGACCTCAGCTCCATTAAGAGACTACGTGGTTTATGGGATCTATCCAAACAAAACCATAGTGCGTAAGCGGCCCGAAGACAATCTGATCGACGCCAGGAACGTTGACAGTCCTTATGTCATATTCGGGATCTACCCCGATGGCAAGCTGGTACGCAAGTTCCCGAACGGGACCATAATCCCGGACCCACCAAGGAACCCCGTGGAAGTCGTGTTCTCGCTTCGTACTACCACTAGCACCACTAACCGGCCCGGTCCTGTTTTCTATAACCAGGCTAACCAAGGCTATTATAACAAGAACGCTGCACTCTATAATAACCGTCCCGTAGCCAACCTCGACAAGCAAAATGGTTTTGGTGACTTCAATCTCGGATTTACCGGTAATGCGATTGGTCCCACTGGAGGAGCCAGACCCGATTTCACGAGCGTTGGTAGAACGACCGTCACCAGGAAAATGGTACTCTACTCTATTCATCTTCATCGTCTTCCTCAGCTGTATTTATAGTTATCTATTTTATCCTCTAATATTTGACATTTTCTTTTCCATTTTATTGAAGAGAACGCTCACTTGCAAATCAACCTTTAAGCCACATTTGAGTGGCTCGATGCTTGCATTTATATCCGAATATAGGGCCTCCTTTATGCGGCCCTTATACGAGCAAGATCAAAGATATGACATTTTTAAGTTTACCATAACGTCGCTCTGGCCATTTTTATACGATTAACGTTTCTAATATTTCTACAATTACTGTGACTAATGTTTTCGACTTTTACGGTTTTTTTCCTTTTCCAGGACAAAATATCGAAATTTGATATCTCTATGGTAAATTTTGTATATATCGAATTCTACCTGATACTTGTATATTGTTGTACATACATGTAAGCACGTTTGTTATGCACACAGTATATATATCGGCACAGTGCACTCTTAAGAGTTTGACTTTAGTCATTGTCATTTTTCGATATTTTTCTAATTGTGTAGTATATTGTTTGGTGATAGTTTTCACATTTTGATATTTTGTATCTTTATACACCATTTAGCTTCTTGCCTCTTTTTGATAGTTCAGTAATAAATTCTCGTTTCCAGAGCGATGTTTTATTAAACACGCAAATGGGAACACGCCCGAATACTGCGTCTGAAATAGCCGATTTGCTACCAACCTCACCAAACTCAAATTTGGGATTAGCCAGTACGACTGGGCTGCCAACGTTGAGTGGAAATTTGCAGGGTGGTATGATAATTCAAGATACTGAAAAGGACGAGGCTACTAGGAACAGAGAAAGTGGAAATCAACGCACTTCTGTTTACATTGGACAGGTATCGATGTGAAATGTTTTAAAAATTTCCTTTTTAACCAAATATATAAAAATTTTGTATTTCTAGGAAAAGTTCATTAACTACTGGAGCGACAGTACTCCCAATACGAACCCTCGGGTTTTGAGCGTTAAAATAAATTCCGCCGCCGTAAGTAAACACTTTTGGTATTGTTATACAAAGTGTTGTTCTTATTATGGTAACAGTATTTTCTTTATAGAACTCAGCTAATATAGGACCCGCGTCCGCATCAGCGTCCATACCGTCCTTTGACATTCTGTCCAATGGCCAATCAGGCGGTCAGGTGACGGCGCCGCCTGGATTCCCATGGCAAGATCCTCTGGATCAGATTTTTGGAATTACCACAGAGTCGCCTGTACGAGCAGCTTCCGTTGCGTCAAACACTTTGGTCAGTCCTGGTCTTTTAATAATTAACAAATATTAATTTATAATCAACAGTTTTACATATGTTGTTGTTGTTATAGGACGATACCAGTATTTCCACCAACGGTTCCATCATAGTTAGGCCCATTAATCCTTTCGTCGAGGTTTTCACTCCAGTTTCCAGTACGATTGACTCCACAGTGACAACATCAACAACAACAACAATGGTACCTACTACAGCGAGTGTAGCTCCTATCACTACTACTACCAGCTCTACAACAACTACTACCGAAGCCCCAGCGACTACGACGCCAGCAACAACAACAACAACAACAACTACAACTACTACTACTGCAGCTCCCACTACAACCACGACGACAACCACTACCGCAGCGCCTACGACAACTACAACCACAACTGCAGCTTCAACAAGTGCAGAGCCAATTATGTCAACCGAATCAAGCATACCTAAAAATCCGTCTACAATGAGTTTTCAAAAGCAGAACGCCTTTGGTACCACTTACGATGATTTGGCACTTCTTAATGCCTTGGTACGTTGTCTAATGGAAATTAGCCAAATTAATTAATCATCCAAAACAAATTATTTCCGATTTTCGAATATTCTTGAGACAGCCTTGGAATTTATTTTAGTTACAGACACCAAATTCAGGCACTTCGGCCCCCAAGACACTATCGCAAGCAGAACAACTACTGGCAAATAAGGTAACGCAATTCATCGACTGAATACATGTTACAGACATTCATCATAAATGATTTTTAATGATCTATTCCATGTCGAACGCGAAGCGCAGGTCCTCCCGAAAAATCGTGTGAAAAAATCATAGATTTTTCAAAAAAATTATTTTTCTAGCCTCTCTATCGCTTAATCATCTCTCCTAATGGAAACCAATTAACGTCCCTCCTCCACTTGAATTCTTTATATTATTAAAACCGAGTAACAACGCAACAACAAATGGAAAGTGATCGGTACAATTCTCTGGTTTTACGGTAAAAAGTTCCAACCAACGTACCAGCTCGATACGTTCGACCTGTCCTTTCACTATTTACACAACTTGTACCTAGTCGCGCACTATTTTGCCATTATTATTACGAGCATTAGCAATAATTTCTCGACAGCAGCCTCGAGTACGCAGTAAAAATATTCACGGCAATCTCTGAATCATTCACAACCGGAAACGCAAGGATGTAGGAAAAAAAAGTAAGATGGCGAAGCATAAGTGGCGAAAATCTTATTCTGCCATAATTATGTGTATCGTATCTTTCAATACTATTTTTTATATCCAATAGGCCACAAACTCCACTCGAGATAATACCAATAAGAAAATCGATAACGATCGATTATTATCGATGAATAACGATCGTTACGGGTCACAGTGAATGGTCAGGGCGACCTTGCCGACGGCCTTCGAGTCCCTGTCATTCGACAGTCACCCGATAATCTATTTTTACCAGGTCCTGTCGCGCATTTCGTGACGATCTGCTTTCCTCAATGATGCATACGACGTGGTTAAAGTTTTAAAAAATTCATCTTATGAAAATACTCAGCACGAAAATGGGCTCCTTGGAATACCTTGACTTTACGTATGGTAGAACCAAACTCGGGAAACGAAGGTGTTAAATACACAGAGTAGGAGGAACGAAGAACTTTCGAAGATACAAACCGTGTCCGTTATGTTCGGAGCAGGTTCACAAGAGTTTGCACTGAATCGTATCTATTTTTAGAACCGATTTAATCACCTCAAATCTTATCCGCGCAGAATACGCGCTGACCATTTATTCTTCGCGGCAATTAAACCGTGTGGGCCAGCGGCTATTCTTACGGCTTCGTGTACATTACTGTTCATCCGCAATGACCCGTAGAACAAGACACATATGACGTGTATCTATTGGAATGCGTTGAAAAGTAATTGTATAGATAATTTGATTTTATTTAGAAAGAATTTTATAAGCATTATTTGACGGAAGAATTTGCGTATTGATTGGAGCATCTAAGCTGAAAAGCCCTGTATATAGTGCTGTTCGTAATTACAACGCGAATCGCCCTCCGGTAATTGTCTCGGGCGGGGGAAATCGGCATTGAAAGTTGCGAGTTGGATGACGTCAGATGATCCAGTGACTCGAGCGCTTCTTTGTGCCTGACTTATTATTATATAGAGCCTGCAGCCATTTTGAAGACACTTCTATATTTTTTTTCATGTATTATTTAATTGTCGCATAAGTTTATTGCATTTTGTCACGTATTGACGATCGACAGCCGATTGTCCTCTTTGCAGTTCCGGTATGTGTGCATGTATATTATTTTGTTTTTAAATCCAGATTCTCTCCTTGGCTCTTGGGAATCCAGGACCGACAAGATCGCCCAAGGCGATCGGACTCGCAAATGCTTCTCCAAATTCCCTGTTTCCGGTTTCGACGGTACAACCGTCATCGGAACCAATTATCATTGATTTGATACGTTCCACGACAAGGAAACCAATCACCACTACAGCTCCTATTACGTGGAGACCAGTACCGATCGTTAAAACAGACTCAAATCTTCAAAAATCATCAGCAACCGAAACCACCTCTGGTCCTTTCACTTGGAAGCCAGTAACTACCCTTCCAACTACAGGAAATCCTATTAGAAGTACGCAAACATTACCAAGTAGTACTACTAAAGCAACAAGCACCAGTGCAGCGCCAGTCGTTATTACGGCTAAGACCGTAACTACTCCAAGACCAAGAAAAACCACTACGGTTCCACCTAGGCTAGGCTTTGGCGCCAGCTTCCTGGAAGCTCTCTTTGGCGGAAATCTTTTCGGCACTGCAACTACCCAAAAACCGGTTCCGACTACAAGAAAAGCCGTAATAGCAAGAACAACGACAACGACGACAACAACAACAACGACGACGACGACGACGGAAAAGCCAACAACAACAACTGCAAAAACAACTGACGCTCCACCCATTCCAAATAATTTGAAGACTTCGGATTCAATTCAGAAGAACGTTGAAGTGAAGCCGAGAATCGTGGACGTGTCGAAGATTCATGTGGTCACGCCCAATAGTATTCTGTCGGTTCCGAAACTCCTGAACAATCCTAATCCAAGAGTTCCAACACTGCCGAGCTCGACGTTCTCACCAGAAGAAGATGCCAGGTTCCTGGCGGCGCTTCTGAAGAATGCACAAGCAGTAGGGAATTCCGGAACTAGCGCCGGATCGCCTGCACCGATTTCCAAGGATGACGAAGCCTTCCTTAGGGCAATTTTAAGTGGAAAGGCCAAGGTCGAGCCAGCCACTTCCGGAAACAATGACGCTGCCCTACTGGCAGCCTTTCTTAAGGCTCAGGGTATAGAACCATCCACACCGGCGAACAGAATTCGAGAGGATCTTCGTCTAGCTGTGAGTCTGCAAATGAGATCTTTTGATTTTCTCAAAGGATTAATTTTCTTTTTCCTTTATTAATTTTTACATCGAAATCTTCAGAGTCTGCAGAAGAATCAAGCTACTCCGACCAGATCATCCGACGGATCCTTCAACACGAATAGACCCAGGACCACGACACAGTGGTCCCCAAGTTCGACCTATCCTCCGCCATTCTTCGGCCCTTTGGCCAATTTAGGAAGTTCTCTGGGAGTGGGGCAACCGACGAGCACAAAGAATGGCGACGATACGGTGCGCAGTCAAGTGGTGAACGCTGCCATCGGCGCCACCAAGGCTTTCAGTCAGTTCCTCGGTGCTGCCATCACGGTAAATATTAAATCCTCGTGTCTTTCGCTTCATAAATATTCGGATCTAATTCCTGCCTGTTTTCAGGGCGCAGCACAACAACTTCAGTCCTTCGTGAAGAACGGTACGAGATACGTCTCTGACGTCGTCGGATAAATATCGCAGCCTTCGTTCCTCGCAAGATGGACATCAGCTACACTCCCGCGCGATCAATTATCCGGAAGTCACGCTATCATTTGCCTATTAGTCAATTAGCATTTAATCCTGCTGATTATCAGAACCTGAATTCCGCCTGCATTAATCTCATAGAACAGAGTTCCTAAGAGTGAAGCAGTTTAAAATCTTTTTTTTCACTGACCAATCGCAAGGAACTCCATTTAGCGATACCTAATCGCGACAGATCGCAGCGCGCGGGAGCTAGAAATATTTCGAATTCAAAAATTCGAATTTCGCGCGGTTTGACATTTTTCATTCTTGTGCTAATTACATTATGTCCACGACTCTTCTCGAGAGCAGAGAACTGCCTTCAAACACGTTCCATCTTTTTTTTTAAATATTCCTATTCCTTTATTTTTCTTCCTGCATTCTGTGACGCTTCCTATCGACGCGCTTTGCAAACGTCTCTGGAGTATTGCCCCACGCAGGACGCAACTGGAAATATTCCCTGAGACATTTGTAACGTTGATTTATAATTATTGTAATTAATGATTTTATACGCGGACATGGCGTTCCGCTTCGCACGCGCCTTCGCGTACTGTGGCAATTGTTGACGTCCCGACGCCACCGTTCGTACAGGTTAGGAGGCCATAAGCAGATCAAACCTTCGGCTGGAACTAAAGTCGACGATGCTAGAAAGTAACGGCTGGTGAATAACTTAAATAAACTATATATATACACACTTGTCATTAAGAAGTACAGCGACAAAGAATGACTATGTTTTGTATAAATAATGTATATGTATGACGTTTCATCGTAGAATGCTGTGTTTTGTATAATAAACTTAGATAAGTTGTACATAGACTGTTACGATAATTGTTGCAAATGCTGACCTGCGCATGCGCCAACCCCCACCCATCTTCCATGAAATACTTTTCCGGTATTACGTAAGAGCAGGACTTCCCATTACAAGAAATCACAAATCCTAATCTGAAAAATGAGATGAACGGAAAGAAACCAAAAAGAACCAAACATTTTCTAATCGCATTAAAAAACAATGACAGATTTTCATAATTAATTGGCCCACGCGTAACCCTCGAGCGTTCCTATATGCGAGTCTTGCACACACACTGTATATAAATGTGTACAGTGTGAGACTGTACTTTTTTGTCGAGCTTCGTCGCCTGGGAACAACTATGGCTGAATGCACCCCGCCGTCCTTTTTTTCCCCACCGAACCATTTCTCCATTTCTTTTTTCCCATTCCTCCCGCACCCCTCACTTTCTTTCAACTGCGTCAATCTTCGCCGCGCGTGAAAAAGGGCCAGGGTCATCAGTTTCCCATAATTACACCGGATAAGGGATATTTAATTGCCATCGACGAAAAAGAAGTGTCGCTTAGGCGTTGAAGTAGCAACAGAAGCACAAAGTGCGGAGAGTAAAGCGGCGACATCGGACTTGAGAGGGGGGGAGGAGAAGAATTTTTAAAAATGTAAAAGACTTATAAGACGCGCGTGTACGATCGTGTAGGAGTACACGCGTAAATCCTCTTGCAGTTTAAGGAAAACAATAAATAAGCAAAGTCCTGAGAATGGCGCTCGCGAAATCACAGCCGACGGCGTTGGTATGTATCTGTGCAGTGGGATAGTAGCAGATGCCATGCGCCGTCGCGTAATTTAAATAAATTAACACAAACGCAAGGGAGGGCAGGAAAAGGATTGGTGGATCGAATGAATCGGCGGATCGGTGGAACGAAGGAACGCAGCAACAGAAGCACCTCTGGGTCGCCGTCGTGGAACACCCACGCGACCCTGATGTGCCGGTGCGCCGTGTAGCTGGGATGATTTTTTTCCTGGGATAATTACAGCTAATGGCAGTCATTGCGAATGCGCTACGTGTACCTCTACGTACCTTCTATGCTATATTGTGTATACGGTAACACGTACAGTATTGTATGGTATGTATAAGTACGTGGATGCAGCATTGTAAGGCTGATGCACGTATGGCATTATGCCAGTCGATATTTAATTTATCGACTGAATCCGTAAGCAGATACCATTATCGTGGCTCCTGAGCAACCTGAGCAACCTGAGCAACGGCCGATCGAAGCATACCGATCCGATCTCTTGGTAACTGGACGCGATTGAGACGTATCCTCCTACTTCGATGTGCCGATCTTACATAGTTACATGCTTATGTACGTAGATACGTACTCGGTGCTGAGCCTTCCTTCCGCCAGACTCTTTGGATACTGAGAATTCAGCTGGACGAACTCTTTCTGGTTTTTGAACGTCTGCCGCCCGTTGATAGTCGTTGAATTGCTATCAAGGAGATTCAAAAGCAATCCGTGTGGCTATCGTGCAGCGCCATGCATTTCTGCGTGCACCGATCTTGAAATAAGGGAGAGGATTTTTTTCGTCTGGTTCCCACGGTGAAACGAGACGATCAGCGATTCGCAGAATCGTTGGAGGTCGCAGACAACCGTTACTGCCGAACGTAGAGGAATCGTTGGAGGAGACGGAGCAGCGCTCTTATAATTGGTAGAAGCAGTATGTACTTGCGAGAAACGAATAGAGCCATTGAAAAATCTGGCATTAGGAACTGGATGCTTGCGAACAGTAAATCACGCGAGTTTCAGCTAGTTTGTATGGCTAATCCGAGGAAGGAAAGGAGGCGGTTGGTTCGTGGCGGGGAGCAGGGAGAGCAGGGTACGAGCGGGTCGTGTTGTTTATCGGCGACGGTGACGATAGCGACGGTGGCGCCACTGGCCGTTGGTGGAAAGGAGAGAAAGAGTAACGTAGGAGCAAAAGGCAGAAAACACCGGTAGGCAGTTTTGTAGCTGTTTTTATCAGCTTCTGGGCATCGGAGGTCCAGGCCGACGCCAGGACGCATCTTGGGGGGTTCGTGTGGGAACGTACGTCTCTTTAGCGAAGCTTCTCGCTGGCTCTGCCTTTTGCCTTTGCTCTCCTCTTTTAGTTTCATTTTTGGCCCCGAGGCTCTGCCTCCTCGCGTTCGCCAGCTACGCCAGGGACTTACTTGTTGCTCCTCTCCTTGAGCTCGGGTCAACGGGGTCACCCACCACGGTGCAGCGCTACGTGGTGCCCTATATTTACGCACGGTAAGAGCACCCTGAAGAGGTGGGCCCCCTTGCGACTTCGCATAGGGGGTGCTCAATAAGCGCCGGCTTCGATAGTCTTAAGTCCCGTTCACACACGACTCTCGCGTTCTTCGATCGAACTCAGTGGAATCGCTACTGGATATGTTATCGAATATCGGGAGAAAAAAGTCAGTCGACAGGGATAACTTGAAACTTTCTGTCAACATTTTTGAAGGTCGTCAAGCAATTTTTCAGCCTCGAGGAGCTCCATAGGAATCGCCTTTACTCTTGTCAGAGGTATTCAATAAAGCGTAGTCGCTTCGTACGACGGGGGATCCCTGGCGACGTTTGTCCAGTTGTGAACGGTGCCTAATGCTTCAAGGAGACCCCATGCAAGATACCGCGGGGTGGTCGCAATAGGGAACGTTACGTGGATGCCGATGAAAAATCTCTGGTATCTCAAGAACAGATCCCTCGAACAATGGAATATCTCTGGTGGACTCACTCGATTTAAGTAGACAATTACCGAATTACGGGGAGATAATAGAAGATAGAGACTGAAATCACGACGTAGTCATTCTCCTTCGAGCATATTCCTCTCCATCTATTTTTTATTTTTTTTTTGTAAACTGGTCATTCACCGCGATAACACAGCTATCCCTTCATCCTGATTACAAGGAACTAATGAAAAGGGCTGCACGGAGTCTCCTTTATTTTTGTCCTTCGCCAGACTATCGTAAACATCTGGGCGTTATGGTAAAGCATAAGCGCGGCAATAAAGGGGCGCAAGTCCCGACGTACTTAAATGTGTATCAACCGACTCTTTCTTTTTTCTTCTTCTCTATTTCTTCTTGGGCTTCTCGTGTTCGGAAGAGAGAAGAGGAGTCGCACGTATATCGCTCATCCTCCTTCTTTTTTCCTCCCCTTCTCCTTCCCTCTTTTTTAAAAAAGGCCTCTTCCCACACTGCCCCTGACAAACGGGACAAGACGGCGGCTGCTGCTAACGTCACTGCGACTAACCGCCTTTTATTTCACTTTAGTCTCACACGATTTTGCCCCCGTGAAAGAACCACGAAACCAGCTTCATTCACGAGCCGTTTCTCTGAATGGGCCGTTTCCACGTTTCCAGCCGTGACGTCAAAAGTCACGCATACGCACGCACGTCTGACGTCATCTTCGGCGCTTTGACTTTAACATTAAATCCAGGATAACTCGACGATCAAAATTTACGAGAACCCGCACGATGTGGCTTTCGAATTCGAGACTCTTACTTATCGCTGAACTTCTTTTTTCGCCGGATTTTCACCGCACGACTCGACTTACGGACCGGTAGAACGGGTCTGGTGAAAACTGCAATGGCGCAATGGTTGCGTAACGAAGTCTTGAAATTCGATGGAAAAATCATCGAAGACCCTCGATCGTGTAATTTTATGGGAATTTACGTGACGTCAGAGGGGAATTTTGAAACCTGGTTTCCATGAATTTTGGATTTTCAAAAAATTTACAAGAATCCCATAGCAATTATGAAGTATCGGAATATCATAAATACGCTGAGCTCGAATATTTCGGTGGAATTTGAGGGGAAGACAGGTTGAAGGGAGACGTAGCGATTGTTAAGATTCTCTGCGGGAGGAAATATGTATCGAAAAGACCGGCATTGTTATTGAGTTATGCGAGGGTCGAAGGTCGCTCATTGTCAGATCAGAGAATCTGATTCGATTTTGATTTACTACGAATTACGATGCGTTTCGGTACATAGCTCTACGTATACATGTACATGCATGGTCATATATGTATATATATATGTATAAAAAGTTATGTCTACTTGCTCAAGAGGATTAACTCGGGATCCAATAATAATCGGATCGTTCAATAGACGCACGATCGATTGGATTATCGGAAATCTAGTTGTGAACGCCCCTTAAAAGGCTGCCATTCGTTTCTAGTAATAATCTTAAAGAACGATAAATACTTGTTATCTCCAAATCAATAATTTCTTATATGTTTGTACGAATAGTAAACCCGTGGGAAGCAAATGAATAGCCTGAATCGCGGCGACAAAAATTCATGAAAACGTTCAAGATACGTTTAATATTAATCGCAGCAGCGACAATGAGTTAATAGCGAACGTATTTGTCTGGCCGGTCGAAGGCCGACGGCCAAAAAGGCTACAAAGACTGACAGCCCTTTCTCTTTGTTATGACTTTTCGTTTCTCATGGAAACCAAGATCGGGCTTGCGTAGTCGTCACGGCGATTCGACGATTACGTCGCGGTCGGAAGTTTTCATGAATCTACGGAATATCGGAATGCATGAAGGAAGCGACGACGTATGTCGTGTCACGCGTCATCACGACGCTCGAGTCTCTGCGAATGATTTTGACGAGGAGTGAGAAATGGAAAGTGTTGAGAAGGCGAAGCAAATGAAAAACGGCAAAATCAGAATGAAAATCAGCCACTCGCCGTCGATTATCCTCAATTGTAAATCAATCCTAATGTCGAATAAATGCGGGACGTGACGTTTGGCAATGGGGAAAAGGACAGAAGCCAACCTAACCGTCCTTGAAAAATTCAGTAACTTCGTCACGTGCGCCATATTGTCTATCTGGTACTTTGGATGAGACTGACAAATAATTCTGTCGATCAAAAAAAAATATCTGCATTATTTACCAGATCTGACAAATTTAATGGGGAACGGCAAAGGCTTTCTGCATAATAGATAAAATAACATTAAACGTAGATTTAGGTAAATAATTAATTTCCAATTTGAACGATATAACTGAACTGCAATTTAAACAAAAGTGTTCTCGGCTGGAATTCGAGTCTTTGTCTGAGTAGAAAATCTACAGAGGAATTCACAGTCTGCATAATGTGGGAGTAAGACCTAAAACAAATATCTGGAGTATGTACGTCCCTGAAAATGATCTCGAATGATCTGCTCCCCTCAGACTCCCTCACCATTCCCATAACCCTTAACTGGAAACCATAGCAGTGGCTGCTTACGCGGGAGGAGTTCAGAAAGGCTCTGATGACGCAAGGACTCGGAAGGTGGGAGATAAAATAAAGCAGTTGGCAATACCTACCGAACAGGCCCAATTGGCTTTAGCACCTCGTCCGAGAAGAAAAAATTTAAAAAAAAGGCGTACCAACCGCGATCCAGAATAACGAAGAACCGTATGGTCTCCTGTATCGATTTCAACTGTCCAAGACTGACAACATCAATCCGCACGATAAACACCATGAAATCAGCATTACCATCTTAATAGGAATACGTCACATGATCTTCAAACGATTATATTATTTTCAAAAATCACTTTCCAAAATGCCCTTCATACGAAGGAAGAGATTTTCACTAATAAATTCGCCCGCGATATCTTATTGTCAAAACCAGTTATTTTCGTTCTCCCAAAAGTGTCACGTGACTTGGGCAGAACTTGGTTCTTACCTATCTAAGAACCGAGAAAAACCTTGGAATTAAATTAGCCCTGAACTATTACGATTCGATGTTTACCAGTTGAACGGACGTCGACCAAACCAACTTTTCAATCCAATCGATCGACGTGCACCTCTTGTGACATTTTTTATCTCTTGCCCACTACCACGATCCCCTGAGAACGATTGAGATTCGCTTGGTCCACGTCTCCAGCCGATACAATAGCTCTACTTTTTTCACTGAGTCTGTTTTTACTTTTACTTTGTCGCCAGCAGCAGTACCGTAGGTGGCCTACAGCCAATGGACCACTGCCATTCTGTGTATCAAAAGGTTTTTTTCTTCGGTCTATGACGCACACGCACGGTTGGTTAGACGTGATTGCCTCCGAATTGAACTGAAATTGATACCTTGATAAGAGAACAGTCTCTGTATTCGTGTATTGTCAAATTGACTCTGTTACCAGTCCGCGCGCCATTTATGATCCACAATCTATTCTCGATCTGGTTCTCCATTGTTGTACATTGCAGAGGCTCATGTAACGGAGAGTGAAAAATGAACAAGACTATCAATCATTGCGTAATATCTCGCAATCTTCGTAGAGGGTTACGAAGAAAAATGTAATATTAAATGAGTTTCATTTATTATATTCCCAAAATATTTTTTCATTCGTCCCCATTGAAAAAGAGAATATCGAAATTTCAGTCCCATGACAATCGACGTGACACGATAAAATTTTCAAATCGATCAACAATCACGAAATTCTTCAAGAGCCCACGCGAAATCCCGAAGATTACAAATGATACAAGTTTTATGATTTTCGAATTCCTAATTAGCGTATGAATATTTAATGAGCATTCTTGCGAAACGATTAAATGCTCAAAAAATAAAATACGACTGACGTTCAGCTAAATTCGCCAAAGTGTCAACGAATTCCATCGCAGGACGGAGAAGGAGACAAAATGAGAGAGAATCGATTAATTCGTATAGTACATGCATATACGTATAAGAAGACCGGTCGCACAATAAACAACGCCGAGCAGGATAAAGGCTAGTATTATTTTCGCGCTCGTTTCTCCTGCTGATTTCCAATGCTAATTAATCTTACAAGATCACATTTAATTTATCGACACGACTCGAACTCCAGCTTACCTACTCACGTACAGGTACGCACTCACGCACTTACCCATACCTGCTATGCTAATATTGTAAGATAATGTTGGCATGCATTGGCACTCTCGTTCCAGATGGCTTGACATCTCGATCCTCGCATCAAGATCATTCAGGAAAACCCAGAATACATTCCAGTCCCGTGACGATGATCTTCCCATAACGGATACAGCAACATGCACCGGCGGTCCAGCGATCCTAATTTATTGACCGGAGGTAATGAGGACATTGTTGGTTGAAAAGAGCGAGAAAAAGAAAAAATAAAGACGCAAAAAAGGCTCAGTCGAAGAACCTGCATACGCGATATGGCTGACGCATAATTAGTCAAGAATAATATAAATTTGAGGTTAGATATACATATATGCATGCTTACAAGCCGTTTTCCTGTAAAGACGTTTTCTCCGAGATGGCTACGCCTCTGCAAGTTAATGATCTTTTAATGGAAAGTCGATAACGAGTTTGACGCCATTATTGTTTTCGTGTCTGATCAACTGGTGGGACATACGCTGTCTAACGGAAATTTCAAATGTGCCAGTAGCGCCCAATCTCGATCGTTAGTTATTAGGCAACAACACGGAGGAACAAAAGTGTATCGATACAGCGCGTCTACTTATTTACATAAATCAGTCATGATCGGTACACGTGTATGCGTGTAGAAGAATAGGCACGCACGTGTCCGAGGACTCGCACGCGTGTCAGCGTCCGCCATGCTTATCCTGGAATCCGCGTTTCACAAACCTCCCGCCGAGTCTGCACGGTCGAACCGCCATAAGTCACAAAGGACCATTGTGTACTAGGCGTTTTATTTTTCATCGCGGATCTAATCAGCCTGCGTCCAACTCGCCTACGCGAATACTTGAGGGCGCTACGGGTTCGCTCCTCGTTACAATTCTATTGCATTTCTCTAATGGTTATATGCGTCATACGGGATTGCATCCGTGCACCTCTCTGATTAATTCGAGTGCAGTGTGCATCGAGTCCAGAGTGAACGGCCCAGTCTCCATGAAAGCGACAGTCGGCATTTTCACCGATTCGTCACACCACTGATTCACCACTCTATGCTTATCAGGTCATTTTAACACTTTGTCTATCAGATCGTACATACAACTCACTTGACTGTCTGCTGCGAAATCTTGAACCTTGTTGATGCACTTTGAGGGCGATGATCGAGCAACGTCAATGTCGTGGCTTCGGATTACATGTAACGTCAAGGAAAGCCATAACGGCTATCTTTAAAAAGTCGACTCTATTCGCATTCTAAACTACAATCGGTGTCCCAGTAAAATCTCATAATTCTTATGTCAACGTTGGTAATCCCAGCACGAGATAAATAGTCTGGTCGAGAGGCGTCTTAGCCTGTTACCAACTTCACGTAATCGCTAAACTACCACTGTTTACCTAAAGAGAGCGAGAAAAAACAGCAACGTAACTCAGAAGCTGCGAAGTAGATCTATGCCCTCGTAAATTTGAGGAAAAATAAGAATTACAAGATCGCTACTCAAGTCTCATAGATGGCGGTTCGAGCGTCTTGCAAAACTTAACATGCTTTGGTTATAGTCCTGCAAGAACCGGGGAATCTTATGAAAATGTAATGAGAAAGAAACCCGCTGGCTTTTTCACACGATTGACACGGTCGAATTTAATCCAGATTTGATTTGTTTACACATAGAGTATGGATAGACTTGGCTACTCCACTCCCACCAACGATTTCCGAACACAGTCGCAATCACATAAGAGTAAATTGCAAGTAAACAATCTCGTGGTGGCTGGGGTAGGGTGTGCGCATGCGCAGCCGCGCGGTTTGTAGGTCGGCGCTCGCGCCAAGCCTCTCGCCACGGTTCAGTCATACGAAGACCACAAAAGACGCAGGAGATAGTGCACGAGAGCGAAGACGCGCGTTATAGAAAGCGGCCCGTCACTTTATACATGACTTGACGGAGGTTTTGTGCGCAGCTCTCTTTCTTTTTATTCGCAGCTCTTGTTGCCTTCTTATTTATTATTTATTTGCAATACGTATACGAGTCAGTGTTCGCTCCTCGCAAGTACCAGTAGGACCGTCCCGCGGGAAAATTCAATTCCATGTTCCTGATTCGGTCGTCAGATTTTCAAGAACATAAAGTAATGCTAAACTATACGAGCTGTAGGCATTAAATATTTTTCCTTTTCCCGACGAAAACGCGTTTTCCTTGTGCACCCACTTACGTCCTGTGTGATCAAGAGAAAGAAGAAAGAAATAAAGACAGATCTGCGATTCCTGTTTGTTTTCTGAGCGACAATGGTGTACGGTAGCAGCTTCGACATGGAATCGGTGAGTTGAATAATTTTTATTGCCCAAGGATAATTAAGAGATAAGAATTAGATGACATCAATATTTTTAGAGGTTTTTAGTATCGGTGACTAGATTTATGACGATTCGTCGCTTTTAAATAGATCGGCGCTCTCTTTGACGACACTGAAAATGTTCAATGGAGAATTATTTACTTGCAAAGAGAGACAGAATTTTCAATCGGTCATTGTCATAACGAGAATGGGAGAAATCGCGCTTGAATTTCGCGAAAGTTGACACGAGCCATGGTAATGGCAGTGACGGAGTAAACATACTACAACTGCACTACCTATGCTGTATCGATGTGAAAAATAATATCTTTTCTCCGCGATTAAAAATGCAACATTTCCGCTTCTCCGTAAAGTATAAGCTGTTGCGTAACACGTGGGAGGAAAGGGAGGGGGCAAACGTTTGTCCTCAACCCTGACGAAAATAACTTTCCCAGAAAACAGAAAGGAGGGACAGACACGACGCATGAGCCACCATTACACATCTTAAAGTTTGCAAGTTTGGCGACACTGGTTATTTGCGTGCGCGCAATAAAAAAATAAACGTAAATCGTGTAACACTCGCGTCATATAATGATTGTGTGAAATTATATTGGAAAAATGTATAATATGGTGCTGCCAGAATCCAATATACGTGAACGTTTTCACTTGTCAAGTTTGGACTTGCTTTGCTGTTGGAGGATTTATCTATACAAATTGTGCAAACTGGAGTCGAAAATAGTTACGATAAAGAAAATAACCGATTAGCAATCAGTTACGTCAATAACATTAGGAATTATACAAATAAACATCGTATACTGACGCTAATCAGTGGGAAAATTGAGTTACCGATGCACGCTATCGTCGCACGTGACTATTGCGAAAATAAGAAAATGAAAGAAAAAAATAAGTAAGAGCCGATGAATGAGTGCCCGAAAGAGGTGTCACAGTTACGGCCCTGTCGTAGAAAGACACAAGCCAGTGACTCGGCCACGGAAGGCTAACTTTCGAATCTACTACCACCGTGGCAGCGAGTCCTCTCGTCACGGCGAGAAGTTCACTCGTCGCATACGTGATGGAAAATTTCGCATCAAAAATGCGAGAGACATGATTTTTCGTTAGCCTCGCTCAGGCCGCGCCTTTTCGTCCGTTCCAATTTCCCGTAGATTTTTCTCCTCTCGTCCGTTCCCTACAAGCTGTGCGCCCTGCGTATTTAGTCTGGGCCTTTCATCGGCGACGCTACCGTCCTTCCTGAAGGTTACGTCGGGAGTGAGGTAGCAATGCTCGACTCTCGAATTTCGGCTCGAAATTACGTGCGTCCAAACATAGGCGTTTTAACGTAAGAAATTTTATGGATTTTATGGATCTCACGTTAATACGTGAGAATTAAAGAAAAATAGTTTCGGTGTCCCTGGCGATTCTGATTTAAAACTTGCCGTCGAATATCAAAGTGTCTGAACAAACAAACGTTAAGAACTTAGATATTGAATTTTCGGCACGGACTTCTAAATTTAACGAATGTAAATATGCATTTTCATCTATTTATCTTTTAGACTCGATTCCGTAGGTCTCGTTATCCAACGCCAAATGAAACACGGCACTTATGATTTACGAGTTTATCGTTGAAGCCTGGGATGTTCAAGTTGATATTTCGAAATGTGGCGACTGCCTCGCTTCCCTCAAATTAATTTCTCTCTTTGTTCTATAAATATTGCTGTGACCGTAATTTCCCATATAATTCGTACTGGGCGTAGCGATGATTCACAATCATAGATGAAAACAAAATTTTTATCATCGCACCCGATTAATCGATGCGATCATCGGCTGCATTTAGTAGTCGTTTGACCATTTTTTAATATTTTCTTCTGCCTTCCTCCTTCCACCGCGTCTCAAGCTTAGCGTCTGCGTCTTAAAACTGAATAAACTCCACATGCTCCTCCCGCGGTCTAAATCAATTTTGCACGAGAAATTCTCAAAAGGACATTCTCACAATCTAATTAAGCGACAACATTTTGGTCATAACGAAGCCGTTTGCGAGTGTCCTCAGTACAATCCGTGCACGCCTTTCTTAGGATTGGAAAACGAGGACACGTGGGCAAGTGGCGCGCGCGTGTTTGTGTGTGTGTACAAAGTGCACTTAGCTACGGCCGAAGTTTTAAGTGACTTTGGCCCGTTAAAAAGCGCAACGGCAGCTCGCCTGTGTTATTAACTATATGGGAGGACAGTGAAATAGAGAGTCAGGAAAAGGCGCTCGGCCGCGTAAACAGGCTGGCGATTGAAAAAATGTGTTCTTACTCTCGACGGGTGCGTGTCGCTGATTGTGAGTGCGCTTTGTGCGCGCTAGTTGACGTCCTTGCCTGCGCCAATTCGAATCCTGTCTCGCGCTCTTACATTAGCGAGGGCGTGGTTCGTTCGTTGCTCGGCCGCTCGCGAGGTTCCTCCCGTCCTCCCGTCTGTCGGTTGCTGCTTTTCTGCTTTCTTGCTTGTACGTTACTCGGCTCTGTTTGTCCGTGGCAAGGATCGTGTTCCCCAGGAACAGCACCGAGGAGAACCACCGTGTGCCGGCTACCATCACTGCCGCCGCCAGGAGTAATTGCGCCAGACTCGTTTACTCCGACGATCTTTACTTGGGCTACGACGAGTTGCTCTTCGGGGAAATAAAGAGAATAACAAAGTGAAGGACAGATGATTCGAAGGGTTTAAACAAAAAAATATAAAAAAAGACTATTTACTCGTACCTCTTTCTTTTATTCGCAAGTCGTAACGTCCCTTCTTTGACAAAAGGTCCTTAGGAATTTTGATCTGGATTTATACAATTTTCCACGTGTCTTTCGTGATATTCCTGAAAATTGTAGAGTGCTCGATTAGATACAGGGCAGATCTCGAGCTCAGGATGGAATTACGGCGTGGATCGGTAGGTACATAGTCACGGCTCGATTCGTGGGAAAAATATATGTATACATATTATGTACGTGGGTAGTCGGCTCTCACGCGAATGTATCTTATGCAAAGGAGATCAATGATCGTTACCTCCTTAGTAGGTGGGTATCCTATTAGATGCATTACCTGGGCATCGGGATCGGTACCGTGTAACACACGGTTGCCCGAAGAAGTCGAATTATCAAGGATGCACTCGAGTCGAGTCTGTTGACCGGAAATTGGCACAATCTGCGAAATTCAGTGTGGTCCACCTTCGTCTCCCTTCGAGAAACGGCAAGGGGCAGTCTTTATGACGCAAGTACCGGTAGCTAACCTAACCTATCCCAAGTCCTACTCGGCACGGACAATGCAACAGGTATAAGCTTTTAAACAGGCATTATTCCGAGGCGAGATGCATTTCACGGCGTAGCTCATCTGCCGCGGTTGGCCTTCTGCGTCTTCTCGGAACGATTGGTGCCTCCAGGTGGAATGGAGTGGAGGCCTCTTTGACTGGCCCCCTCGAGCCAGAAGGTGGTAGGTGCCTCCTGAACCTTCTAGATCCTTCTCGCAGCTTCCAGAAAGAAATGGAAAAATATTGGCTGGCTGCGTCTCGCCTTCCAGTCCCGGGGTGCTGTGCATCCAGAAACCAGGCGGCGCAGGCGCAGCGATTCAATCTGAACGCGGCTCGCGCTGCACCTGGAGGAGAGAAGTCGAATCTGATGGGGGAACCAGGAGGCAGCGCTAGATAACGGATAAGATAGTTGAGAATAGTAAAAGATGCTTGTGGATAGTATAAGAGACAGTAGAAGGTCCCCGTGCAGGTCAGGGTTCTTTCGGTAGCCTAGGTCCCCTTTCTCTCTTCCATATTGACTGTCCCTTTCTTTTGTTTCCCTGCTGTCGCAATCGTGGACATTGTCGCGCATTGGGAACGGCTAGTAAAAGGCTTTTTGGCTTGTGTGAATAATAGCTGCAGGTAGCTATCAGGCCGGGCACAGCCAGCATCTAGGGATCTGGTTTAGGTTGCACAATATCACAGCCGCCTTTCTCGGTCCAACAGTCCCCACGTGTGCGTCTACACTCGTAGGCCTAACTTTACTCTTTGTTTTCTAAAACTACAAGTTGACGCTGAGACGCCATTATTGTCGGCGCACTTTATTCCGAAATAATATGTCCGAATTGAAAATGGAGGCACGGGCGTCCGCGTCTGTGCGGAGATATGTGTAACGGCCGTAGCACAGTTGAGCCGGGTGACGCAAGCGGGGGCCATTTCGGCCCGAGCAAGGTCACTCGGGACGCCTTTCGCGGTGGCTTTAATCGCCGATTCGAAACTCCCGGAAAAGACTTTCGGGACAATTGACTATTTCGTTAATAGTTATCCAGCCCGTATCGCAATCGCGCGATGAATCGCGATTATTAAGTCTAATCCACAAATAAGTGGATGCTGTCTACGGGCAAAAAGTCTATGACAAAGAAAAATGGCCGCCGTCGTACATGCCAATCCTATAAATTCGCGATTAGCGTGCAAACTCGTTTAGATTTAGATTGGGCTCGCTTGGATCTAGCTTGAAGAGAATTACGGACGCTTCCACCGAGGCTTAAATTTACGGCAGCCATTACAAGTCGATTCTTTGTCTTGTCGCTCAGCCGATTCCTTCTCTTTATAACGCTACGCTCGCTCTACTCCTCGCTTATATCTACTCCGGTCTAGTCTCTTCTCTACTCCGTTTCTATCGTGGCGCTACCTTCACTCGGTCGCTGTAGTCCCGAGTTATTCGCTCTTGCGACAAGACTTTTCACTTTTCTTCTTCCTCTCTTTCCTCCTCCTACCTCAGCCCATTCTCACATCGCGAACAGCACTGATTCCAGACTGATCGACTGACGCAGCCTCGCACTCGGCTCTCAGGATCGCGACCCACCAGGTTATTTAACTTTAACCTTTCCCTCGAGTTTCCCGATCTACGGGCCTGCCTGCTACAATGGCAACGTCTGGACGCTCAGACGCCGCGACGGCATCCCCTGCGCCAGAGTTCTTCTCTCTCTCTCTTATTTACTCTCATAATTATGGACCAGAGAGAGACAACAATGCGTTACCGTATTAACGATGTACTAAGCCGCGTTCCAGCCTATATATCATACTGTGCGTAGTGGCTGACGGCGCGTGAATGACCGATGCGCACCCATGCGTCGTTCATTCATGTGCGTGCACATGCGAGACTTCGAAATAGCACACGGTCTTCCTCTCCCCCCCCCCTTCCCGCCCTCCTTCAATTTCGCGCGGCCGGCCTACGTAATCCAGAGGATGAACTTTCATTCACAATTTCTTTATATTTTTCTACACGACCACTGATTCTCCTGCTTATCCTCAGATTTTGCCTATTTTACGTTGTGCAAGCACCCTTACGCACAGTCGCGCCGTCGCGTCAGCCTCACGTACGCGAGGCGTACACATTGGCTCACGGGTTCTTCGCTTAGGTGGGTTTACCGTTAGCCGATGCATGACTCGCCTATGTACGTACATACCGACACGGAGAAGGCAGCCTCGTGCGTGCGTCTACGCGTTACACGCGCATTGACGTACGTTAATGGACGAGTTTCACGGCTTTGCTCTTGGAAACTCTGCCGTGATATTATCCACGAGGTAGAATTGAGAACTCGGCTTAAGGCGTCTTTAGATACGCGCACACGAGTCTACAGGCGCTCACTGAAGTAATGGCAACACTGCTATACATATATTCTATTGCTATTTTGATATCGACTCCAGTTTACGTAGCAGTCGTCCATTTCGGACGAATCTTAATCCTCCTTTTATCCTATCGAATCTCGACTAGCCGAACGTCTCGCGCGCTTCATCCTGTAACCGGGACGCGCTCGGCCCGATTTGTAACAAATTCGCGATTTCCTAGACGCTCTACCTACAGCACGCGCCTCGTGCACTTACTTGCCAGTACGTTAACAACGAGTTTATCTCTTATCGGACAGCGAAATGTCTCTGTCGACAGTCGAGCGGCGCCTGGTAAATGCCATTCAGGTTCTCTTCATTTCTAAACGTGAAAACTTGATTACGCGCATAAAAGGGAGACGGGCTCGGAGTGCGTACAGACTGGTGCGGTTTTCCAAGATATGAATTTTTGGAAAACATGGAAAAGCAAATATAATGACGACAGGCACACGCACCCTTGAAGCGCCTTGACGGTCGTCCCTGAGAATCTGTAACTTTCCGATGTTTTGAGAATCTCGATACAGGAAAAGAGCGTGCGAGGGAGACGGAGCGAATGAATGAACGAGCGAATGAGTGAGGAAAAGTCGAATGGAAAATCACACGTGATTCTCTTGACGATTCAACACGAAAAGTTATTGAAAGTCCGAGTCTCTCTCTCTCTCTCTCTCTCTCTCTCTCTCTCTCTCTCTCTCTCTCTCGGTCTCTTTTCGCTCACTCCCACACGCAGACACCTTCCGCACGAGTCGCTCGCGCACCGTGTTGACTCTGGAAATACCGTAAATTATATTTAGGCTCGTATCCATGGTTTTCGATCGTTATCGCGGCTAGGAGTGACGTAACGCGGAATTGCCCGGCGCGATCCGGTCGTTCGCATAGCGAATATCAAGCACGCGTAGTAGCAACGGAGCCGCGGCTAGTATCGAAACGTAATATTTTATTCTCGCAGAAGGATCAGCCGGCTTTTCAAATTGTATCTGGAAAGGCGAACCGATGTGCGCATGCGCGATGCATTTTCATCGAAGGATCCTCTCGAATCGCCATAAGATTTAACCAGGAGAGACGATCGTCGCGCTATGGCGAGTGTCCCTGCATGATAATACGATAGCGCGAGTGATATAGGTATAGGGTAGAAGCGCAGATGCAACGGAGCCAAGGCCTCCCTTGTATATCTCGCGTTTCTCGAGCAAACGACACGAGTATAAATTCAAATAGCTCTCTTTTAGCTCGCGACTGTGTGGCACATGCACGGATACCTCGGTTACATACTCGCGTATGGCTATTGCTGTTGCTATTGCTGTTGCTATTGCTGTGGCTATTGCTGTGGCTATTGCTGGGGCTATATGGAGAATGCCATGGCTACCTACGTGAAATGCGCATATCTATCTGCTCTCGATGTGATTCCAAGAACGGGAGGCCATTACCAGTGCTCGGCCACGAGCGAGCAGCCACATACTGATATCTCAATACAAACCCTTAGTTTGAATCCCATTATAATACCGAAGCGGCGGTGGTAACATCGTATGCGGCGAATGCCATTCCAGTAGGGATACACGAGTCCACCCACTGGACGCCGGCACCCGACGCCAAGACGCCAGGACGCCACGAGGCCCGCGTCCTGCGCGGGTCTTACGACAAAGGGTTACGTGGGAAGCGACCGGTTGGCCGATCTCGTTCGATGCGTCGGAGACGCCCGCGCTTTTCCAATGGCGGCTTTTCTTTTTTTTCTTCCTGCTTTCTTCAGCATTTACGATTCACGTGTGTGGCCTACATAAAAACTGTTTAGAGCCTTTACACCGTTTTATCTTGCTTTATTTTTATGGGAGCGCTGTTGGTAGATACGGCCGAATGGCTCTATCGGGAGGCTGGAGCAAGACACGTGGACATACGCGATAAATAAATTTTACGAGTTCACCCCGCTCCGTCTAGTCGTTACGTCTGAAGTTGGCTCTCTTGTCATTATTATTTCTCACTGCCCGGCCGAAAATGTCGACCCGCGACACCGAATGCGATTCATGAATCCGACCTTAAGTCCGATTACCAAGAGGACGCCTCTACTTACGGTCAATTCTCATTCTTTGGTTTATCCTTTGGTAAATAAATTGCGAGCGGGTCTCTCTCTCTTTACTTTTTATTTTTTGCGTATCTCTTTTTTCCCCCCGTCCCCTCTCCTCCTGCGCCCCGTGCACCGGCAATCTATGCTTAATCTTCCTCGTATTCTCCTTCGCGTATGCGCGCTACGGAGCCGCGACGTTCCACTGAATTATACATAAGTCAGGGAATAAAATATGCCGCGAACGTTACCGGCAAAAATAAACCATAAAAGTAACGCCGCTGCTACGCGAACGATCCCGCGCGCCCTGCGCTGCTGGCTGCATGTGCTTACAGCTGTACACGAGTAACGCTATAAACGTAAACGGACGAGCATCGATAGTTAAATCCAGCAGGCGAGAGCTGGGCCGGCCGGTCGGTCTGCCGTACCGACACGTGGGTTTATGTCCGTGCTAAAGTATTCCTTTCTTTTCACTTGTAAAACGCCATGGAGTACGTGTCAATGGGGTTTTAATATATTTTCCAAAAAACTGCCATACCCTGAAATCGCTTTGCTTCCTTTGCCGCTCGGCTCGCACCTGCGCGGAGAGAGAGTCGAGGCCGTCGCAGTCCTGCCACGTCGTCACGTAGATTTCTAGCCGGAGTGAAAGACTTTGACATTTTCCATAGACAACGGACTCTCTAATAGCGACCACTTTGCCGCTTTCCGTATGTCGCGGCGACGCGAAGCAACAAGTGGATTTATCGGCCGCCTTAAAAGTCGGTTACCCGCTATACGTGGCGTTCGAGAAAATCTTGCGCCTCCTGGTGCGCTTGGCGATCGCGATGGTTTCTTTTCCTTCTCGGAAAAGAGCCCCATGGGTAATACGGCTAATTATTCGGCTGTCGCGCGCTAACAGTCCCTACCAAATAATTATAGGCACGTTCTGTTGCCGTGTCTGTAGAACAGTCCGAGTGTGTAATTGTCTTTGAAAAAAAAAATGGCGTCATTTTTCCAAAATTTTTCTCTTCTAACAAAGTCATGGAAGCTTCGTGAAACACGTAACTTCGGAAGATGCTCGATCGATGTAAACGTATTTTCGATTTTCGTTAGAGCATTCAGGCATCCAGTGTCTCGCTGAATCATCAATTTCATCATCGTCATCGACGAGTTCGTCCGTATTATGAGAATGACTGGACCTCGGGAATAACATTGACTATACCGCGACACTAAAGGTATAAAATGAAGAAGAAAAAAATGAAAATCAATTCAACGTAACATCTGTGTCGAGTGTCATGTGAATCTTGATTAGATGCGGTAATATATCAATGTATTCGTCATTCCCGTAACGATTCTTAGTATTCTTCTGAGAACGTTTATACGACGTGCAGCTTCCATCTTGCTAGAGAGTCGTGATCTCTCGGTAACTTTATACCTGTATCTACGTGTGTATATATATGTATATGCTCTTGCTTGTTCTTACGATTTCTGCAAGAATCTTCTCTCTCTCTCTCTCTCTCTCTCTCTCTCCCGCGTGCAGAGTCTCTCTCGGTCTCCACTCCGGCATAGCAGTCACTCTCGGTATCTCTCGGATAGAATCCAAGTGAATGTGTAACCTTCCCCACTTGTTTTCCAGTGGCGGGGAGGGGGCCTTCCTCAAGGACGGCCACGTCGGGTTTTCCAAATCGTGATCCTGGCCCCACGTGGACTTCCTATCTGCGTCTTCGTCGCGAGCGCTGCGAGAGAACGGAACGAAGAGAGACCAGGGAGTGACGAGAAAAGGCAAGAGAGAAAGAGAGAGAGAGATCGGCAAAAAAAAGGAGACGAACGCGTGACGTATGACCCACGAAACACGATGCCATTCCGTAGGCAGTAAATATTCCGAGGGAAGGTTTAAAGGATGGAGAGAAAAAGAAATCGTTCCAGCCTCCCGTAGGTGTGCTGACGCGTTATGCTGGACCGTTTGAAATTCGTGGATAAAAAGCAAGAGAGAGAGAGACTCCCTTCTCTCGTAAGTCTCATACGTACGTACGCGTCTATGCGGAAGCTGGCTGGTCCACGGAGGTGTGTCAGCGAACAAACGTTGAGAAAAAAAAAAAAGGAGAATTGGATCGCGAGCGTGGGAGGAGCGATGACGCGATAAGAGATCGTTACATGATAAGTGGGGGTCACGCACGTTCGGTACGCACTCATTTTTTCTAGCATCTTTTTTTTTTCCGAGTTTCCCCTCCACGTCACGAGCTGCTCACGCACACGACTTCAAGTTCAATGTTCCCATATATTAATAGATTGGTCTCTCCGTATTGCTTTCATCTCGCAACTGGTCCAGATATTGATCTTCGCGCTTGGCTAAATATCGCCGAACCTACGGCGACGGGCTGCTTTGGGAGCCTGGACCGATCGAACCGACATTCTTTTTACACGGAGAACAGCGCTTTCCGATCCTGCGGCAACGGCTGGCGCATTGGTCGCTTTCGGGCGACGTTCGGTAGTTGGTCCATTTTGAAATTTGGCAAGAAAGGCAAAAAGACTCATTAAAAGGAATATCGGCGATAACCGATCAGCGAGAAAGGGAGGGAGGGGGATATCCAAAAGTCTTACGAAATTAATGAATGAAATTTACGCGTGAAATAAAGTCAATCGATCCTCATCTCCCTCCGATCAGATCGATCGGCATCCTCGTATCAACGTAGAAAAATCCTAAGGTCAATTCACTGAATGAACTTGCGCTTTGGCTCTCGTTCACAACCGCATGTGCCATTGTGGAAATTCAATGATTTCGATTACGTAAGAGTCCGAGCTTACAGTTTTGAGGATGCACCTCAGTGCCGTCGGCACGGCCGAATACGTAATAGGACCCAAAGAAGCAAAATAAGCCGCAGACAAGCAAACAAGATCGTGGGCGCCGGGACTATTAATAGCCCAGCATCCAACACGGAGATCTCAGCTACGCGGTTCTACATAATAGGCGCTATGACTATTAATAAAGTATAGCAGAAGATGGGAAATACCAAGGAGCGGCCGCGCGAGTCAGTCGGATCGTCCCGCAGCTTCCGATCTGCGCCTAGAGGACACAAAGAGACAACAGCAGAAGATTCGACCGGTTGGCGCGGGAAGCCGGAGGCTGGACCGACGTCTTCTCGCACTCTCGTCGTCTCTCCACCTTTCCCGTCCTTCCTTCGAGCGGCCTTTATCACTTTTTCGGCAATTCCAATTTCACGTATTCCCGCCTATAAACATTTAATAACAGCCCGCGCGGGCAGCCAGCGACTCTCCCGGCGCTGTTTCTCTCCCTTTGCTGCGGACAAAGGCCCGGTGGCTCGTAACTGGTGGTCGTAACTAAGCCTCGGTGTTGGCTGCGGTGTGACGCGACGTGATGCACCGGGCGCATTACGGGCCAGCGTTATGCCCCCATTATGCGGTATTACGTTACTATTTACGCTATCGCAACTGCCTATTTATTTGTCTTGCTCGTCTTCCATCCACTGGATGCGGCCTGCCAGGGCCGTGCCAGGATCTTTTTTCGCGGGCGACTCGCCGCTAATGGCATTGTTTATGAAACAATAAAGCTTCGCGGCTATCGGGGCCTGATCTTTCGTCTCCTTTTTCCCCTCCTTCCAGCAGCCCCCCCCCCCCCTCCCTCATACTCTATTTGCGCAGCAACTATTTCTAGCCGCTGCTGGAGACGTTACGTACCTTTTATGCGAAAGAGGACATCCTTCTTGAGCCAGATTATGACACCTAAGCAGAGGAGATCCGCAGGAGCGTCAGATCCTCTATCTGAAAATCGAGTTCCGCAATCGAGTCTTTTGGACTTTGAAAAGTTATCGATCGATCGAGACTGATTGTTTACGAAACGGGGGGGGGGGAGAATCCCTTGTAAGAATAATGACGCAAGACAGATTCATTCATGAACCGCGTAACGACGCTCGCATGTCGCGTTGCGTAACGCGCCTTACGCACAGCTAGAAACACGTCCCTACGCAATGAAAACGACAAAGCGTCTCGATTCTTGGAAACGTCCATTTGACGCAATAATTTATCTCTCTTGGATTTATTTTGATCTGGTGAATACCTGCGGTGGGAATTGATTCGTACACGTGGTACGCGTGGGAGGACCAAGGGAAAAGAAAAAATATCACTCTCAGTGGGAAACCCGAGAATACAGTTCGGACACGACGACACGAGACGAGAGGAGACGTCGCACACAGTTCCGTACTGGCAGAGAGAGAGAGAGAGAGAGAGAGAGACAGAGAGGAGACTCGGCCGTTAGTCAGCCAGCCGATCATCACCCATAGAAACGGCTGGCTACGCGCAAACGCGTTAAATCCTGAGCAGGATCGGAGCTCGCGCGGTAACGAGAGTCCTCGCGTCGTACGTGTCGTTCTACGTTCATTCATAAAGTCGTTACGCGTCCAGGAGATTGCGACAGTGCGCCGTCTTTATCTTTAGTAGAACTTTTACGACGTGAGGGAATCGTGCTATGGGAACATGCCTTATTATAACGCATTACGGTAATACGTAAATGAACCGTAGCACGTGCAGTACGTGCACAAGATGCGTGATATGATTCTAAGGACCCCTGTCGGGGGAGGGAGGCTGCTCTGCATCTTTCGCCTTGCGAGCAGCTATAACGTAGCGCGTCGCGGTATGGCTAGGGTCCCTTCGCACAGTGAAACGATGGAAAAGATGAAAAACAAGTAAGAAGAAAATGAGGCACATTGAAGCGGATCATTCTCTACTTCTCTTTCGCTTACGAGCGCACACAGTCTGCTACGACGATCCTGAGGATCCTGATCCTAAGGAGGGGAGGGGGCCCGGCGGCGCAAACGACTATATTCTCGAGGATCGAGAACCGAAGTCCATAGTTGAGCCCACGCTGGAAAATGAGAAAGGCCGGTAAATACGCTGGCGAATGAGCGTCCCGCAATAAAGTCGCGCGTTACGATTATTATCCTTATGATTTCACTGGGGCCTTCTCTCGCGCTCTATCGGTCCCAGGATCTCGGCGTCGGGGCCACCCAATGTGGATGGCACCTAGGGTTACACCACACGCAACGTCGTCACTCTGCACACGTGCAGAACACGAATGCACGCAGCATCCCAGAGGCTTCGATCAAATCTCTTTCTAAAACGATAACGCCAGGCTCTCCTCGCTTCCTCCTAGGAAGTCATCCGGGTCCACCAGGAAGTCATCCGGGTCTCTCCTCAGGGCTGCGTATCATTAGTCACGTGGCCGACGTGAAGCACGTAGATTCGTCGCTACGTAGGACTGCCGTACCCCAAGGCAAACGTCACGGAATGGCAGGAGTCGCGGAACAAAGAGTCAACGCCGATTCTCGATGTGTGTAGGGGGGAGGTGGGGGGGGGGGGTATTCGCTACAAAGACCAAGTGAGAGGAATCGACGTCGAAGGACTCGCGTGCGAGAAGAATCGACGGATACCAGAAAAGGGAAGCTAACCTGACCTAACATCGAGGAGGATGGAAGGAGCACATTCGGGAGTCGTTGGGCGGCGGAGGGGGGGGGGCCGGCGGTTAAGGAGATAAAGAGAGAGAGAGAAAAAATGGTGGACCGGCCGAGTAAAAAAAATGCAGAGTGAGCCATTCGATTGGCTGGCACCGAGCGAGGCTCGGAAAGTGAACTGACGTGGTCGCCGGCGACCGTTGCCGTTTCACTTAACGTTGACGCGCTACCCGATCGATCGGCTCGATCCTGAAACTGGAGGAGACGCACCGCGTCCTCCTCCTCCTTTCGAGGACGAAGGAGGCCAGTCAGGTTATCCTCTTACAATTAGACGAGACGCATCTGTCATGGCGGCTACACGTGACTACGGGACTACGACGATACGTCAGACACGAGTGTCGCTGGGCTCATCATAAGTGGTGAATTGCAAACGCGGCAATTCTTATTTGCGCTTCGTACGCCGGCGCAGCATTTTTTTTTTCCTTTTTTTTCTTCTCTTGTGATTTATGACAGTTTTTTGGTACTTTTCTTTATTACTCTGCGATACCATGTGCGAGAGTGGCGACTGTGATTCTTCTTCATTTTCATATAAATTACAGTGACACGTTGATAATTCATTCGTCGTGAAACCCGTGAAAAATAAGTGACATCAGTGCACGCACTTGTGTATTTGCTTTTATGTTTACCAAAATCTACGATCGTCACGTGTACATAGACGTTCAGTGTGAGAGATGCGTCCAGCCGATCCTGTCGAGGAGAAGGACCGTTATCGATATTTTGGTGTGTAAATCTTTGAAGAATTAATTTACTTGCTTAGCTTCGAAAGAACTACGTGATACTTTCGTTGTTCTGGTTAAGTCTTGCGCGTATACATATACATATTTGTTATTTTGGAAATTGACGCAAGTAGGAATTTCCTTAGGTTTTTGTTTTTCACTTTGCTCTACCGATTAGCGCAGTGTTGTTAAGGCACATGACAGAAAAAGAGAGAAAATAACCGTATCAACCCGTGAGACACGAATAGGCACACGATGATAATAACATTAACCGCACTATCGTGAACTGAGATAAGCCTCGATATAGAATTATAAAGCAAGATTGCCGCTCAACTCGATTCGATCGGCTATTCCCACAGCGATCTTTGAGAGGCAATCGAAAAGCAGCTGTGACTAATCCGACCTCGTGACCCTGACCTCCTCCTTCGGGAGATACTTGCGAATACGTGAGATAATGTCACGCGTGTTACGTTTGATGCCGAATGACCTACGTCATTGGCAGCGTCACGTACGCAGTTCCAAGGAAATCCCGTACGCGAGGGCGGAGGAAAAAAAGGATTTCGTCTAGGAGTCGGATTGAATACGAACAAGAAATAATAAGTGTGTGCGACAGAGAGACGAGGAAGTAGCTCGAACTCGGAAGCAGCCTGCAAGTAGGTACACGTGGAAGGAGGCTGCGCACGTGCCAAAGAGAAGAGGAGCGTGAGTGGAGAAAAAGGAGAAAAAACGTGAAAGTCAGCGTCGAGAATGTCAATGATAAAAGGAATCGGGAGGAATCGGAAGGGAGGGGAGAGGTGGAGGACCAACGTAGAGACGGGCGCGCGTATTTCGTACGTGCCACGTGGCTCCCAAAGAAAACGGGAAGCGCAATCCGTGACGCAATGGGATTAGAAAGGATCGGCGGGAGATATTGACGTCATTGGTGCTTCGGGGCAAAACGTGGCGAAGGAGGAACCGCACTGGGTCGTCATCGAGAGAGGTTGGCACCGCCTGGTTTTGCCGCGTTGGTTCCTGAGTTGGCTGCCTGCGTGACTTTTGGCTTCCGCGTGACGTACCTGGGAGGGACGCAGAGAGAAAAAGGTGCGCGGAAACCCAATGGCTGTTTCAATAGCTCGGACTCTTATTACTGCTGCTACGTCGCCAGAATCTCACAGAGTCATAGTCGTACAGTCGCGCGCACCGATGGTCCTTGAACCTTATCCTTTTTTTCACAGGTCGACGAACCGTCGCACCGCTCCAGACTCACTCGCACACGTTCTAACCTCCTTACTCGCGCCTCTCTTCTCCGAAGGGGCCATTTTGCTGCGGTCTAGTTTAGGCGTGGCAACTATTCGCCTCCCACTGCTCCTCTGTCCTCACCTTTTATTCTCTCCTCGTCCCTTCCTCTTTCTTTTCCCCTCTTGCTCTCCCCGCGACTCCTCTGTCCTTTTTCTTTCTTTCTTCGACTATTTCTCGTTAACGGAAGCGATGCCGATCGTCGCGGCCGATTCGGCACAGCCAATTTATTAAGGTGGCGCAACGTTTTGTGGAGACGAGGCAGAAAAAAGGGAGAGAGAAAAAAACTTGAGAAAGCCTTTCGCTTGCGTTTCAATTTTCATGGTCCTTTCTTTTTGCTTCTGTCGATCTCCTCGTCACGCAACGAGAACGTAAGCTGATTTTTCTTATTCAAATAACATGAAATCGTCAGTTGCCTTTTTTTTTATCCTGTCACTCACTTCTGCCTAGTCGAATTCACTGGACTGCTGCAATTTCAGTCTTCACTCTTCTCCGTGGTACTAGCCATTTTGCGATTCCGTTATTTCGCAATCGGCCGGCACCGTTATTACCGTCCTTCTTATCATCGACTGGAAACTACAGTAACACAGTAAGATTATCTTTATCGTGGTTCGCGCGATCCAGAGTTCAAGCATCCTTTAAAAAGCTTCAGTTTCTTTCGCTGAAGAGGGAGGGGGAGAGTACACTTTCGTTATCTGTTGCCAACGTCGAATTCTTCGAAGCGTCCAGAAAGTATTGAAACTCGTTAACGTGGACGATTTTTAATATTCAAAATGTTTACCGATAAGAGACCCCCCTTATCGCTCAAGACCTCTTGACACTCGCGATAAAATCGATCTCAGCGCATCTCTTATTTCTTTCCGTCTTCTTGCTCAAGCAAATAACACATAACGTCTTTCGAAATAGGGGTGTGTCTTAATGACGTTATCAGAACCGATAAGACCCGATGCTGCATTGTCCTAGGTAGAGTCGATGCATCTTTGAATTTTCACGGCCGTTGGGCAACCGCCACGTCTATGCGAACGATTGGCCGTCTCGCGTTCAGTCAAGAACAAACGTGTAGAGTCGGACGGAGCAATAATTTAGAAGATTATTGAAATCGGCGAATGAAATACGAAAGGACACGAGGAGTTAGGTTAGGTTCTATGGGTTTGGGTTGGATCACCTTTAGTTTGTTTTTTTTTCCTTCTTTCTTCTGTTGTTCCTCATTCTTGGCTTTCCCGCCGCTACCAGCAGCTGCGTATTTAATCTTCCTACGTTGTGCGTCTACGTGAACGTAGAATGTAGAACGCAGAAGGCCAACACGTCCTCCGCGAGATAGTTACACGGAGCGTAACGAGAGCGGCGTGACTCGAGCCTTAACGGTCATTCACGATTTCGGAATTGGATCTCTGGGTTCGTGCGCTCCTTCTTTTTTCTGCCCTCCGTGGCTCAACGACCCTCTCGAATATTTTATCCTTCCTAACTTCCTCCTCGTCTGCGTCTCTCCGGCCTCCCTGGCCTTCCTGGCCCTTATTCCGCGACGCTTATTGCTCGCTCGAGGCTGCGCCGCAGCTATGAACTAGCAAAGGCGCGACAATGGATTTCGCGGGGGATCAATTCCGTGAAATTTTATAGCGACGTCGGGACGGTGGGCGTAATATATTCGCGTCATGATTTTGCGTCAGTCTCTTCCTCCTGACTCCCTCCCGCCTTCGTCACCCTTTTGTTCCTCCCTCTTCTACTTAACCTGCCCCTCGCTCAATTTTTTTGCTCAAGACCATGCTGGTCAGAAGGTGAAGACGTTCGGTGGTATTTTCGGCGGTTCACAATTTACTCGACTTATTCGCTCCGGCACGCGCGCTGCTCGCTGCCATGCAAGTCCGGCGAAACGTCAGACTATTTTTAAATTATTACGAAAAGTCTCGGAAATTACGAAGGAAAATTATTTTTCGCAACGAATCCTTCTTTTTATTCCCAGTGAAAGTACTGCGTCAGACGTTCGAATTGCTTGAACTTTTTATGAGGTATTTGTGAACGCACGAAATTCCGATGCTTCGAAGCGGAACTCCGAGTGTTTCGGTACAGGAAACACATGTTGACAGAAAGACGTAACAGGATGGCACTGAGTAAGATCGGTGACGTAAAACTACATAAGAAGCCGAAGGCCCGAAACCTGAAACAGAGAGGAGACCGAAAGTGGAGAAGTGGCTAATTACTCGAGAGAAATTATCTGTTCGAATTGAATATTCGTACGTTCGCTGATTTTAAATATTTTGCTTGTCAAATTTATTCGCCAGAAATTTTCCGTGCAAATTCCACGAGAATAAATAGGTTCACTCTCGTTTCGCCTTTCCCGGCGTCTCTCTTCCTCTCTTTGCTTTTCTTCTTCTCACAAGAGCAAACGAGAAAGAGACAGAAGAGGCGCAGGAGTCGAGAAGGATCGGTTCGTTCGCTGAAGCAGCGACCATTGGCGTTCTGTGTGCGTGTGTGTGTGTTTGAGTCGGTAGGACACGGACAGGCATGAGAGAGTTCCAGGGTGGTGGTACCTGTGGTGGTATAATCGTTTATTTCGCGTCGACCTTTGCAGGGCACTACGTCAAGATGTCAGACGCGACCCCGCCTGGCTAAGGGAAGAGATGCACTGGGAACGCTGTAATGGGCTTACAAAGCGTAACAAACTGATGCGAGGTCAAACACACGACGGGCAATAAACACACGGCAAGATAAATGGCCCTTAGATACCCGAGGGAAAGTGTTTTAGCGCTTATGAAACCCCTAGGACTTGCGGGAGATGGCGCTGCTGTCTGTCAGGTAGGAGGACCTGGACGGGCAAACAGTAAAACCAGCAACAGACCGATCAGGAACTGCGACGCGTCCCATTGGGTAATTTATCGTTGGGACAGTTCGCCGCGTCAGGTCGCGTCAGTTCGCGCTGTCGCACGGTTTTATAATCTTTATAACCTGCCTGCCGAGTCCCAACGTGAACCGTAAACCGGGACCCCTGATCTTTCGGGACCCTCGCCTACTTGGAGACGTGCCTTAAGACTTTAAGAGACAGAAACGAGCTGCAGCGTCCTGCACGAGCGAATCGATCCGTTGCAGATGATTCATTATTTTATTCCAGCTCAGTTTATTCCCCGTATTCTCATCCTTACACGGTTCTAGGCGCTATGCTGTATTTCACTATGGTATATGCTACTCTACGGACTATTATATTCCATTATAATGGCGGTCTAGTCGAAGTCTGATCCACTTTATTCGCTGCGCTCCTCCGTTCTCGAAGGTTCCGTAAGGTTCAATCCTTTTGCTTCTCCTTGTAGATGCCACAGACGGTACCCTCGGCAGCCGGCTTCTCGCCGTCATTCGACTACAGCACCTTTCAATTCGATCTGTCGCTCCTGCCGGATGATTACAACTGTCAGAACTCGGAACAGTGCAACAACAACAACAACAACAACCTGAAGCCACCGCAGATCAAGCAGGAAGCCTGTTCGCCGGGACCGGCCTCGCCCACTACCTACCCCAGTCCACCCTATCCTGGACTTGGGGGCGAGCTGTCGCCGAATTACTCGAGAGACGCGTCCCCGGGTTACCCGACGAGTCCTTACTACGTGCCCCAGAGTCCTCAGAGCGCACAATTCTATCCTACGAGTCCTGAGCCATCGAAGCAGCCCGTCAAGCGCGAAAAGAGCCTCGACCTGCTCGCCATACTCCAGGAATCCAGGTAAGCTTCTTCAGGGAGTCTGCGTAATTCTCTCGAAAGGTACAATTGCGTTCGTCCATTTAATTCCAAGCGCTCCTTTTGACTTGCAGACTCCTGGCCGAGAGCCTAGGGTACAAGGAGGATTCCACCGACTGTACAGTCCCGTGTACGCCACCCAGGACCGAAGAGGACATCTACAATACCCTGGACAGTGATTTCTTCGCCAAGAAGGAGGACTCGGATCCTCTTCTGAAGGAGATCCTCTTCAAGGAGGAACCACTCTCGTCCAACTCCTCCTCGCCGGCGCCAGGATCCCAAGGATCACCCGAGTTCGAGAGTTCGCCGTTGCGCGACCTCCTCTACAAGGGCAGCAATCATCACATCAAGGGTGGGAACCTGGCGGAGGAGAGTCTCAAGATCGGCACACTGAAGGTAGAACTTCAGGACGATCCGAACGGAGGAAAAATCGGCAATCCACTTCAACGCGAGGAGGATCTCTTCAAGGACGGTCAGAAGAGCGATCACCAGCTGCTTCGGGAGGTCCTGAGGGACACCAGCTTCCAGAGAAAGTACAATCTGCGTCCCGTGGACCTGGGTGGCGTTGGTACTGGGTTCGTCGAGGACATGGAGGGTAGCGAATGCGTCGGCGACCTCGCCAGGGAGCAGATAGAGCCAGTCCTCAGTCTAGCCATTCAGCAGCTCCAGAAGGACTTCGACAACACCTGCGTGGCCCTGGGCATCCATCCTGGTGAGTAAGAGGAATCATCTAAATGCTTCAGGACGACGATGTCTTAATTTGCGAAATTCTCCCATCGTCCATTCGGGTCTGGCTCTGAATCGAGCTACCTTGCCCGGGGGGGCGGGGGGAGTCAGTGAGCGCGTGGGACGGCGGGACCGGTTCCTTCTATTGGTCTAAGCCATGACGTCATACTCGGAATAAGTTACGGCACTAATGCCTCTCTCCTCTCGTCGGGGTTATGAAACTCTCGGTGACTGACGAAGGTCGTCATGATTTTCGGCCACTTAGCGCCTCCTGCCAGATGGGCCAAAACAACTTCTAGCCCTTCGTCTTCGTTGGCTTCGTCCGCTCCACCTTCCGAGTCTCCTACGTTTTGTCGATTTTACAAAAGTTTCTTTTTTTCTTTCTCTCTCCCCCGCTTCTCCTTTGCCTCCTTTTCCCCTCCATCTCTTTGTCTTTCTATCGTCTAATGCCATTCTCTTCGCTAACCGCCAACCAGGCTCGACCTCGCGGATGTAGATCGGCAATCAGCAAGAGCACTCGCTCGCGTTATGTCACCCTAAGGGTGCGTGCACAAAGCGGATTGAGCATCAGGATGATCCTCTCGTTACAGAACCGCGCCGCTGGAGTGCGGCCGACGTTGCAGCTTGGGTGCAATGGGCAAGGAGACAACTGCAACTGCCTTCGGTGCCACTGGAGAGCTTCAACATAGATGGCGCCACCCTAGCCTCTCTCACCGAGGAGGAATTTTGCCAGAGAGCTCCCCAGGTGAGTCCTTCATCCTAATTCCAGTGGCGCCAGACGCATCGTGTACCGCTACCTTCGAACGGGTACCGTTATACCACGGGAGTCAGTCGTCTTTTCGTCATTTGGTTCCTCTCTTTTTTTTCTCCCCCTCATTTCTTATTCCTTTCATTCGTTTCATCTCGCCTCCGTGAAATTCCTCGGTGAAACGCGCGAGAACGCTCGTTAAATTGGCTGGGACGCGGATTCCTATTGGCCGCTGCTCGCTCGGGTGAAAGTGAATTTCCGGGAAATATTATTGCGCAGGATTTCTTCCTGGTAACGATCGTAATTCATTGGCGCCCAGCCGGAACCTTCGGTGCACCAGGAGAATGACTGCGTGCCCGAAGAACCTGACGATTTCTCATGCCTCTGTGGTCTCGGTAATTCAACACTTTGATTCCTTGATTACAGACCCCTTGTAATCGAATTTCGCGTGAACATACTTTCGCACTTCCATGATTTTTCGCAATTCCCATGTTGCCCGTAACGCGCACGCGCGCTTAGTCTATTCAGTAATGTCGCAATTAATTATTAAGAGGCTGTCTTGACCCAGAATGCGTGAGTAGCAGCCTCGAACTTGCGGCAACGGTACACCCGAGTCGGGCGCAGCACGTTTCGGACTTTTATGTACACCCGGTGCATGTGGCTACCGACTGTCTTCGCACACGCTTAACTATAATTTAGCTAACTTGTCGCTCCAGTGTCCTGCTTGAATAATGGAAACGGGCGTCGATACTGTCGCAAATTATCGGTATTCGGTTGCTGATCACTTTCTCCATTTCCAATCCGCGGACCGTCCAGGAATCTGGAAATTGCTATACCCACCTTTGCTTTCCGTCGACTTTGTCTTAAAGCTGAGATATCTCGTTTTACTAACGTCATTACCGAGGATCGTAAAGACGTCGCGTCGTTATGCTTCCTCCATCCATTTCCACGGGAGAAGGTTGAATTCCGCCGTCGGAATTCTCGAGGACGAAGTACCGCAGTCTCGCGGCTCCAGTAGTACGTCACTCAACGTAAAGAGATACAAGAAAGAAAGGAAAAAAAAGTCTTCTAGCTGTGTATAGACGCGAGAACGTAAACGAGCATTCCAACGTTAAGTAACCATTTGCCAGGAATTCGGATGAAGCGCGAGAGAGAGAGAGAGAGAGAGACGTACTTGGACAGAGTAGAAAATGATTTTGGAGTCTCAAGGTCAGCCGAGCCACTCGCATCTTTTTGTCCCGCGCAATTCCAACCAACAAGCAATTCGTTGAGCTCCCGCGTCGATTCCAGCCGGGCGCGAGTCTCTCGGACTCGAAAAGGAACGAGACGGGGAAAGGGGTTGAGCGTGATGGGAAAACGATATAGGCTCCTCGGATCGATTTCGCAAAGGAGAAATACCTGAAGCAGATCGTAGCTGTTAGAATTGACCGATCTTTCGTCACAAGTGCTGCGCATTACTCAGCGCGCGTCCAACCTACACACGCACACACGTGCGCTGCGCGGCGGTGTTTCAGTTAGATTTCGAAAGATCAATGCACGAGTCCTGAATCACGGGAGCGTGGAGCGCAACGCGCGCGTCACGATATAAAAGACTGCATAACTGCATCTAAGGTGCGTTCCCATCGTTCACAGCGACACCGTAGACCGTCTAGCGCGATGTCCCCCCAAAGCCGCTCTCCGATTGGTCCTTGCCGCTGTAACGCGAGGGGCGATTGGCCCGCCCTCGGCGGATCTCTCCCGCACCGCTACGAAAAGTAGGTCACTGCGGCTATTGCGTTGCCGCTTTCTCTTTGCGAGCGACTCCCGACTCGACTCGACTCGATTCCGATGACGGGAAGAATTCTAACGCTTACGTGTCGCCACACGGCCACCAGCGATGGAATCGCATCCAGCAACGCACACCTGCCTAACCCGAGTCTCTCGCTCTCTTCAGACTTTTAGACTTCTAGACTTCTAGACTGTTTTGCCTTGCTCATCGAAGCAAGAGCAAGAGAGGACGGACATCGAGTCTTCTTTGTATTTAAGCCAAAGTGCAGACTCGGCAGTGGCTGCTGACGTGTCTTACGCAATCGAACTAAGAAGATCTCCTTGACGTTCTCTCTACAGGGTGCCTCTTTTTCTTTGGTTTCAGTGCGGAAGCATGCTGCACGCACAGCTTGAGATTTGGAAGGCTGCCGTGGAGGAGTCGCCCAGGAACACTCTGGCAGCTTCCTGGAGTCCACCGGGTGTCGTCAACGCGACACCCGGAAATGCAACCGGCGGTTCGGCCTCCTCCTCCTCCCCGTCGTCCCTAGGAAATTCAAGCAGCAATACCAAGGGCGGCTGCGCCATGGATTATTCCGACGGTAAGAGTCCCTCGGGAGGTCGGGCCAGGACGACCCACCCTCACGAGGATACTCAACCCGAGATCACTCTGGATATTGCAGAGGAGGACGAGGACGCAGCAGTTGCGCAACAGGGTAGCGTCTCTGCTGGGGGAAAGATGCGTAACGGCGGGTCACACATTCATCTCTGGCAATTCCTTAAGGAACTCCTGCAGAGTCCCGGTCTCCACGGATCCTGCATCCGCTGGCTGGATCGCAGCAAGGGCGTCTTCAAGATAGAGGACTCGGTGCGGGTCGCGCGACTCTGGGGCAAGAGGAAGAATCGTCCGGCCATGAACTACGACAAGCTCAGCCGCAGCATCCGGCAGTATTACAAGAAGGGTATCATGAAGAAGACAGAACGTAGCCAGAGGTTAGTCTATCAGTTCTGCCATCCGTACTGCCTCTAGGTGGCAACGCGTCGCCGTCGACGCCGACGTCGTCCACTCTCATCGCGCGATCCTGACGCTCGACCCTTATCGATAATGTCGAGTGATAATGCGAATTGTGATCGTGCGATCGAGAGGAAGGAAAATGGGGCTTCCGTTATTTTTTCCAAAAAGAAAAACAGGAAAAAAAGTCGACCGCGAACGATTGGCGAGAATGTGTGCGCGAGTGCGTGTGAGAATGCCTGGACGAGTGAATCCTGAGTATACGAAAGACACGAATAATTGTAAAAGCGGAAGTCGCTCGACAACATGGAGACAATCCAAGATTAATGAAAATCCGCCGAGTTTGCATTATTTTGAAAATAATGCTAAACGACGGTTGGGTACCCTCGAGTACGCCTATTTGGGCGGTAAATTATTTAGCCTATACATTTTTCGTTAATTAATTAACAGATATATATATGTATATATACATATACATATATTATTTCGTATATGTATATACTAACTTTTTTTCGTTTTCAACTAATCCTTCGACGCATCCCCATTGAACGCGGTGTTTTCTAAGGGACACTAGACTAATTGATATCATCGACAAACGAACACGTACTAATTAGAGTAATCGACATGTAGAACGTAAGCGCGTCGCTCGACCTTAAGGCGAAGGAGCGACGAGAAAGTTTCGATCCCTTTTGGTAAGGTCTCGTTTAATCGTTAAAAAGAGCGGGAGGTACGTCCCGCCATGTTTTTGTTTTTTGATAATGGTTCACTTTCCAGCTGTTCTTGAGAGACGCGATGACGAATCGATACGAAAAGGAAAAAAAAAAAAGAAATAATGAAAAATAAGCCTCTTCTTATAATTGCTTGCTGATCGCCTCCGCGAGCTTCGCCATTGTGCTTCCGGCGGTCTTAGCGCGCGGAACGTTTTCGCTGCTGCTTGATCGACGGCGCCATTTTCCAATTACGCGGCATCAACTTGATCCTCTTTAAGGATCATTAACCGAGTAATCGAGAAACGCACAGTGCCTTAAGAATTTCAAAGTGCCTTTTGTATGTCGCGTAAGAAAAGAAAATATTTTTTTTCCTCGCACAAACGCGACTTTGTTTCCATCGTTGGAAAGATGGCGGACTTTGGCAAGCAAACAGTGCGGTTGCGATCGGTGATTTCGGTCCCATATATCTATGATATATTACATGTTGTATGTTCCATGAACGACTAGTATCTAAGCTATACTTAAGATATAAGCAAGGCTCACGTGGGCCTCTTGTAACCTTTTTATTTGTTCTTCTTTTCTCTTCCTCTTAAGGTACCTTTAATAACGTGCATGCATATCTTAAGCCAGAGGACACGTCCATCGCATCGACCATTGGGCATGCTGATTAAAGTGTCACCCGATAGATGGGTGGACGGGGACCTCTTTCAATTAGATACACCTAACTATAGTTGTAGCATATCGTTACTCGTTGCGTTAGAATTAAATTAATTTCAATCCGATTACGAATTATTATAAATTACAAATCTTCTCGGCTCAAGTAACTCTAAGCGATTATTATTACTGTTATTATTATTGTCGTCCAAGAAGAAGTCTTCGGATCCTTGTATCTCTTAATTTATCCTGTTTGTATTTTATTCGAAATTTATTAACGCCTTCTCGGTCATACCGTTACTTTGTTTTTTCTCTCGATTACGATTCTTCGAACACTTGCTCTGTATATAACTGGCATTAACGCTGTAACCGTATTTATATTTATTGCGTCCAAGACGAAATCTTCGTTTAATCGCCATCTAAGGGTAGCCCTTAAGGTTTTCAGTCTTTCAAGTGCGAAACGTACGTTGGATTAAAAGGGTAAACATTAACGATTTTGATGAAAGCAAAGAATCAAGAAAATCGATCAAGCTTCTCTTGATTTCTCACGCTAGAATTATTGTTCTCTCTTAATTCTTTAATTACACAGTATACACAGAATTCCCACACGGAATCGCAAGCAATAAGGTATAGTAAGTTCCAAAACATGGTACATAACGTGACACGTACAGAACGCGTTATTATTGTCCACCCTATATGATAATTTTAATAAACTATAGCTCGTGCCTCGCTATGAATATACGTACACGAGTGCTGTATAGAAAGATAATTAAAAAATATATATATATTGTCCCACGAGAGGGAAAAACAGTACTTAGAGTCTACATGGAAGGGAAGGAAGGTGGGAGGGTCAAGAGAAAGTTCACCAGAGCGAATCGAACAATGAAAAGAACAAAAAACGAACAGTCGGAATTCGCGCCAAGGAATGAGCTCTTCTTCGCGCGACTTTCGGCAGCGTTTGGAAAAAATATCAAAAATGAAAAAAGAACCTCCAAGTTGTACATAGAGAAAATATAGACGAACAAAGATAAGAGCCACCTGGGGTAGGCACTAGACACTGTATGCGCTACCCGAATGAACGTGCGTGCCTCGTGACACGCACACGGGCTAATTGACTCATTTAAATTATGCAGACGTTACGACCATGAGGAGGGACGCTATCGGCCGAGAGATTTTACCTAATATTAATTATCAATTATGAATAAGCCGCGGCTGGAGATTATATATTGTTTATTTTATTTCTACTTAATAAAAAGTTTAATGTTACGAAAATATTACATATGTATATGTATACACGCGTATGTCATAATTGAGATTATATATATATATTTACAGATATATATATTTTATTATGCGAATATTAATATTGTCATGATGATATTTAATAATTATATATTATATTATTATATTGTATTATTGTATTGGCATTTTATTATTCTCATTTGTTGATTATATACATGATTCCCATGCGTACAAGATCTTGGACTGAATTGGCGCGACTTCTTACACGCCCAAGCTGGAGGATCGACTGCGCGGATCTGGTTTACTTTTATCCAAATTTCCGCGTAATAGATGTTTTGTGCTTTTGCGTCACACGAGTCTGGTCAGAGTGAAAGTCATTGAGAGCTCGTCCGGTGAAAGTTCTTAATTCCATTGATTCATCGTTTCGTGTCGCGTGATTCATTACAAAAGTTCAGTCGCTTTTGTTGCCAGCAGTTTTGAACAATTTTTTTTCTCCTTTATTTTCACCCGGCAACGGCCTTCCGTCCGTTTTTTCTTTTTCTTTTCGTTCCTCCGCGTTTTTCATTCGGTCAGCAGGTAATTATAATTTTCTTTTGAAAAGTGCACAAACTTCATATTTCTACTCTTTATAACAGATCATAATCGTCATCATCCTCCTTCAGGCACGAAACGTTTGAATTTCGCCACAGAGGCCGCAGAGCCACGCTCAGCTGCAGAGTTGCCGTGTTGTCTAGTAAAAACAAAAGGCCTCCAATAAAGCGAGGAGAAATAAAATAGAGAGTACGGAGTTGAAATAAAAAGTGCACGGAATCCGCCATAAAGATGTATATCGGTTTCGTATAGGTTGGTGTGGGTAACGGCGGCCAAGAGGGTCGCGACCAGTGGGCGTCCCTTTAGTGATTTACGAGGATTTAATCGCACAATTAATCTAACACCTTGTTGTAACAACACCTCGCCACGGAGCAGTCATGCCAAGAAAGTTCGCGAGGCTGTAGAGACGAGCAACGGATCCGCTGATTCGTACCACGTTGATTCAGGGATCGGCCATTACGAAAATCCGCACAAAATTACTCCACGAAATTTACGACTTGGTCCATCCCCTCTGAGGGACGGAAGAAAATATGTTTTTAAATCGGCTCAAAGCTTTGTAAACGCAACTTATTGATCAACGATGCGTCTATAACTTTCTGCCGTGTAAACTAAAAAATCTTGTCCAAAAATACGTCAGCCCTCCAAAGGCTACTGGAACGAAGTAAAGAACGAATGTTCAGTGTCCTTTGAGATGGTAAAATCAAGAGGAAAAATAATAAGGGTATATGGCAAAGAGCACTGAGACGTTCTGAGCGGGTCTGAGGTGTTACCTCGGCGAAGCATAGAGGTGAGATGATTTCGTCGAGTCGCGCAGCATCCGCCAGGAGATTCTGAGTTGGCTTGGATTAGATGATTGTCTTTGGAAAGTGGGGAAGGAGGTGGACGAAGGTGAGAGGATCACCCCCACATGGTAAGGTTTGTGCGCGTGCGAGTCTCTTGCCCGAACCAAGGACAACAACATTCTCCGTAAAACTAATTGCCAGGTAAATATATCTATACCGTAGAGAATTTATTACGAGTCGCGTTGGACTCTCGTGCACCGACTTGCTGTAATTTATGCTTTCATTACGGACTGGGAAAGATTCGTCGTAGAGTAAAGCGGCGAGTTGGACATTTTTAGACTGAGTTTTTTTTAAGGCAACCCACCGTCGAAGGTTTTCAAGTGACTTCGCGAACGCGGAAGCAGGGCACAATTTGGTTTATTGACGAAGAAAGGATCTTGATATCAATTTGAAGAGCAAGTGTCTTTCAAAAAGGTCGCATACCGATATTCGAAGGGAAACCATGAGAACACTCTCGCTGTCTTGTGTATAGCAATTCGTGTCGGTTAACAACTTTTCAAGAGAATGGAAAAAAAAATGGAAAGAAAATGAAATAAGAATTACAGTGGTTAAGCGACGGGGCAGCTGTAATGGCCCATAATGATCAACTCACCCGCGCCATTATGCTTGTCGTCATTTTTTCAACAGATAAACAGAGATCGGTAAAGATCGTAACGACTTTGCATTTTTCAGTTTTTACACTCTTCACTCCTCCTTGATGCCCGATCCTTTTTCTATCGCAGCTCTGCCTTTATCTGCTTTTACAAAATACTCAACCACCCTCGTCTCTCCGTGTCTAGATCTACTTTCATTCTTCGGCCTTCCGATCCTCTCGTGCAGATACCGGAAACATACGATGGTACCGAGTCGAACAGTGGCGACGCTTTCAGGGCGCGCGGTCATCGCAGGAACTAAATTTCCTCGTCTCTGCGCGGCATCTTCCTAGCTGGGAAAGCGTATCGCGCGTGACAGCCAGCAGACGTGCGAATGCGAACATAAATCCAAATTAGCGTGAACGGTAACGCGGTCTTTAAATCAAGCGCGCACGCAACCGCCGCGCGAGATCAGGCTCGAGCGCGCGCACTGCGGCAGCTCAGTCCCTTCGACGGTACATTGTAAATCGTTTACTTCAAATAATCGCGACGCGATCACACGCTCGGCAACCGGCAAACATACGCATTCGACATAGTACGTCTTGACCATACGGAGAGGAGATTCCATTGAGGAATTATTTTCTGTCTTGTAGACATTATTTTTACTTTTATTTCTGCAAGAGGAGTCGGCGGGAGTTCCCTTGTGAGCCGTGTCCGATATTGCAGAGATGACATACCGATAAGAAATATACGCGTATGACGGCGTTATCTTTTAAACGCATTAAAACGGTTTGAGATGATAAAATTTTGCGAGATGCATATCGATTTTTTCATTTGATGATGAGAAAAAGAACGTCTTAGCTGGGAGGAAAAATGTGTTTAGTAATTCTAGGAGGTTCCGCTAAGAGACACGTTAATCAGATATAAGTAAGGAGTTGCCACCAATGAGCCGATTTTCATGTCCAAGTTTTATTTCGACTTCGACGCGTTACTCGAGCGGTCCTGCAACCAGTCTCATATTTTTGATTGGTCGAGTATACATATATGAATAGTGATACTACGCGTGATATTCGTGAGCTCCCTGGGAAGCATGGATTTATACCGGGTGGCACTCTAAGGCGTGTGTATTCTGATGTCGACGTGCCACCTGGACGGAGAAGCCTCAAACTAGTCCCACGTTTATGATCGGTCGAACATAGGTATAATCTGAGCAAACAGAAGTAAAAGTTTTTCGATTTCTTTACCATGCTGACTGAATAGCACACGTGCATGTTGCTCCGGTTAGCACGCAGGATTCTCGTATTTGAGACTCGGTCATTTTTTTTTAAATTGTGATTCGCACACCAGAGATGAGTAGGGACATGCACAACGCCACGGTTTTGGGCGATACCAAAAGCATGACGCTAAATCGTAGCGGCGAGTCTGGAAGTACGATTTTGTGATCATCACCTCCGTCGAGAATGTGAATCCCATTGTAGCCGAGCTAAACGTGAACACGAATGCGTAGCTTGGCGGGCAGAGGTTCTCCGATACTCAACGCTGGTTCACAAAGCAACCCTTAGAACGAGACCGGGAACTATAGAACTTCTCAAAAACTGTTGAAACATTTTAAAGAAATTTTTAAGAAAGTGCAATGCCAACTTGACACTTGTGTAGCACCTCAGTTTTTACTAAATATTACTGGATCTTCGTTTAAAGAAGTTCGGCGATAACACAATAATCTAGGATATAATTCTACACATATATTTTAGATGATAATACAAATCTTGACTTATGCAAAATTCTAATGATTTGCAAAACTCTTGGAATGGTTTTTAAATTCATGTTTAACTCGTGCTTCCCTATTACTGTTATGACAATCATCACCAAACATCCTTAGATATTGCGATACTTGTTTCTAAATTCACAATTTGACAAAATCATTAAAAAAGAAAGTATGAAATACACTTTTTCTTAAGAATTCTTATTAAGATCCATATCGTGACACATGCGTTGTAATTTCACAGCAGACTTGGTATTACAAAATATGTGGAGGTAGGATCGTAAGCAAGGTGATGGATTCAGGTGTCTTACATTAAACATTCTTATATGCTATAAAGCTAATTATTGTTATCCTCTTCCTCGTCCTGCTTGGGAACCCCCTGGTTGATTTTGTTGATTGAGCCAAGGTGCCGAGCCAGTACCCCTGCCTCTTTGGTTTTGCCCTCGACCTCTTCCACGAGCTGTACGAACAACACATTATTTTAGACAACACTAAATACAATGATATATGAAAATTTGAGTAACAACTTCTGACTATTCAAAATGATATTACTCTTTATAATAACAAATAACAAACCTTGAGCTCGCAGAATAGCAGATTTTCCTCTACCCGCAGTTCCAGAACCTTTCCCGCCAGGTCTCTTAAACATGGGTGCATTCTTGAGCATATCTGGTAAAATCAGAAAGCGAATTTTCGAACCTCGAATGTAAACATTCTCGAGTTTACTTGTTTCGCCGTCCCTGTAAGTCACTGAAATATTTTGCATCTGACAATTCATATTATCTTCAGCTTCTATAAGTGTCCCACGATAAACCTCGCCGGTGTTAGTCTCACACGTTATCGTCTGACCCTCCGCTTCGTGAAGCACTTTTATTGGAACGCCGATCGACATTTTGATATCGCACCAAAAGTATCTGTAAGCAAAAACGTCAATTTATAACTACAAAACTTCATAATAAGCCCCGATCACAATTAAATGCAAAATTATTAGTTTAAAGCGTCTCGATCACGTACGTTTTGCCGTTGCCGCACGCTAACCTATATCTTTCAGTTAAACCAATTAAACCATGGACTATGCGAAAAGACGCCGCCGCAATATCATGCGGCAAATTTCAGCCGTCGCTCAGCGCCACGTAGCGGTGACAGACAGAACAAAAAATATAGACAGTGAAAATGCATAAAACCGAATACGTATAAAATTGAATGTCTTGTTTGTAGCAGCAAGGATAATATTGCTAACCAATTTTTACGTATAAACGTTATACAGATACAAAATATCGACGTTATTTTTTAGCCCACGAGGAATCAAATATACAAGAGTTGTTTGAAAAATGGTTCTTGTTCTTTTTAACGAAAATGTGAAACAGATCATTTTGAATGCGACATCGTATTAACTAAAATGAATGCGTGTACGAGAAACATTATTTTCAAGCAAGCAATGTGCGATAGCGAATTGCACGAAGAATCTGTGAGTCTTGTTTTATCTCCAATCTTACTCTAATTTTAGTTGGTACAAAAATCTATAACATTTCTGGGACCTGTAACAGAACCGCAAAATACCAAGTTAACACATTTACTGTATAATTGTATCATATATATTTTTCATTCACATCGAGTGCATTTTTTTACCATTGTCGCTTTATAAATCTTCGATACAAAAATGATTCGATGATCGGGGTACGCCTTTCTCTTTTTCATTCGCCCTCTCCTCGTTTGCATGGAAAACTATCAATAATCGATCATCAATACCCTTACATAGATATCGATCTACATTTTTGTAATTATGTTTATCCTTTGAATGAATATCATACAAAATCTATTGTTATATTAATATATAATTATTCTTACTAATACGTTAAAGGTAATATCGCCAAGCTGTACTGTCGCGGAAGGAAATTGCATTACTTATCTTGTAAGAGGGGGGAGGATAAGGATAGGTGGGTATCGGGATTATTTTACAAAAATCTTAATAACATTGATGTTCACAGAAACGGCAGTGATTGGCACCCAGGTTAACAACAGTTTCGTCTTACAGGTTGTCGCATTCGAAGTAAAATTTGTATTTCATATACACGAAAAAGAAAATTATCAAATTTATTCACATACGACATTGTCGAATGCCTATGAGATGTAAGACGATAAATAAATATTCACTATTTTGACGTGTTGCGAAGAATGAGTATCAGTGTAATGTTGGACGGGTCGTGTCAAGTTAAGAAAATTCAAAAAAAACAAGAACAAAGAATCGTCACACCGTTAGTGACTGTGTGTCGGGGGGTTCCAATGAATTGAAGAGCTAGTGTGTTGCAGAGTGTACGAGCAAACAGAGGACGTTGATGTAAAGAAGCCCCATTAAAGCTCAATCGCAGTCTTATTTAACCCCTTACCAGAATGTTTCATAAATGGAAGTTAATTATTGTTAGTAAATGCAACTCAAAGGTATAGACGCTTTGCGTAAAATTTATTCTGAACTTGAGGAAACCATGATATTCCATTGACCCAGAAACGGTCGCTTCCGTTTACTCAGAAATCTTCACAAGTGCCAATCACATCTCACACAATCCAGTCACACGCACGCATTCTTATTCTTCTTCGTCTTCTCACAGGACACATTCGCATTACACATTATGTGTCATTACAATACTAATCATACGTTGCATATTCACTCGCCCCAGTACTTCTAACAATTTTTCATCTACGAGTCAATTGATAGCTGGCGTGTTAAATTTTTCAAATCGACATTAACGTGGCCTGCGCTTATAATGCAAATAAAAAATTAATGATCAAGATTCTGAAGATTTGTCTCCCGTGACACAAAGTACGGCAATTTCAGCTCATCGCAGAAAGCCAAAATATTGTTTACGATGAACAGTTTTCGTTGGTGCAATTAAACGACTTTGGTACGAATTGGTATTACTGAAAAGGCTTAACCTAAATGAACGACCTAACAGATTCGTCACGAATAATAATGAAATGTTCGCGAAATGAATTCACACACAGTACAATTTCACGAAACTCTTCTCGTTCGCGAAACGGCAACTTATGCGATTTTCGAAATATTGTCGCACTCGCGCCATTAAGGCTATTTACCTCGAACAGTGAATTAAGCATGATGATAACAATAATGTCTATTGCAATAGTAACAATATGTACAGGTTGCCCCATGTAATGCATTCAGGTGAAATAATATTGCATTGAGATGCAAAGTAAGTTCAAGATTAAATACTGGGATTGTTCTATAAGCACCATTTACAAAAACTTATTTTCATATTGTCACACACATATGCGAGGCCGATTATTTTAGGCGCTTACAGTAACGAATCTCAGTGCACTTCATTCGAAATTGAATCAATACATTTTCATTATTTTTCTTCATAACAGTTCTCTATTCGAGCCACAATCGAAGGATATCTCGAACCGATTACATCGCACGAAGCATCCTGCTTAAGATATAGACCGACAGTGAAAATCTAGCGTATAATTTGTTAATGGATTAATGGCAATAATATTGAATGATGTAAATAAGGGTCTATAGCTAAATTAGTTAATCTCTTCGATGTAACATAAAGCTAAGACAGCACATGGCGAGTGGCACGATATAGTAATTGAAATTTGGAAGGAATGCACTTTGAGAGAGAAAAAAGAAAAGAAAATGTAGGAGGAGGAAGAAGCATGTCGATTTCGCAAAGAATGAGATTTTATCAGATCAATTTGATTGTCCTTCTTCTTCAACAGAACCATTGCCGAGTTGCGTTGTATACAGTGGCTACAACTTGACTAGAAAACGGACAAACGTACGAACGAACAAATTTGCTATTTCCACGTAGCGTTCCCGCAATAATATGTAAACTCAGATCTACTATAAATTTGTTTTTACCTAACTTTCGACTTCTATTCGATAGAAACTATCAAACGCAAACGGTACAGCCATTAATATTACGCGCAAACGAATTCGCACTTTAATATTGAACTGACACGTAGCGCGCGTGAATATGTGTTCATCGATACGTTCATCTTTGTCTGTATACAAAATATAAGAGAAAACTTGTTCACTCGATATAAAAGATTCACCTTATAATACGAGTGCCTTACAAAAATCTGGTACTAATCTTACTTGTGCACTTTAAACTGAATAAAGATATCAGTCTTTCCTTATCAGAAAAATAATACGTATGCATATGCGCTGACACGCGTGCGCTGCGCGTTCACTAATTTATGCGTGACAATGATAATGACATGATATGATTATGACAGTAATCAAAGATAATTAATAATAATTTACACTGGATCGCAATGGCATTTTCCGTACCGCTCCGTAAATGGAATAACAATACTTGTTAATGGAAATGTTAGGAAGAATACTGTGTGTAAGTCAGCGCTTCCCCTTTCGCAATCGTAACTTACAGAGAAAAGCATGTACGTTGAGATATTCTTTTTCCTTTAGTCGAAATTAGGGTTAATTGGTCGATATCATTCTACTCTCTCTCTCACACACACACACATACACACACACACACACTTCTGTTTTGCCCACTTTGTCGCCTCGTTGTCCGTTGTGAGCTTCCTTAATGTGAAATTATTCGATTATCTTTCACTTTTTATGTTATAAAAACTTTTCAGCCAGTTTCATTTGTTTCGGCATTTTTTTCGCAGCTACACATAAATTAGAGTTCGTTAGACAAAAGTTTACAGGATAATTTTTTTATCGATACGGAATACGCATATCGCACTGAAACATGATTAGCAACATGATACACGTTCTGTCGGCACATTAAACGTCGCAATCAAAATTCATTACGGCTAAAGAATATGTATTGCAAATTTAATAGAAATTACTTAGAAAACAAGAGCGATGGGTTCATTGACGAGACTTTGTCAGGTGATTGAGATAGGCGCGATATCCGGAAAATTACGATAATCAAACTCACTTTGATCGTCGGTTACACTTTTTACAAAAATTATCGTCCCCACACACGATAGGAACAATATAGCGGTTGACAAATCGAAAATGAACATCTCAAAGAAACCTGTCGTACACATGACTATAGTTTCTCATACAAAAAATCGAATATTGTTATGTAAATTATGAAAGTATAAATTCCTCCAATTTGAGAAACATATAAGCAAAAATGTTGTAAAAAGCAAAAGTACCTTGTCACTGAAATATTGTATGTATATCGAGCCTGTTACGTAAGATTTTGTTTTCCAGAAGTCACGCACTTCGCAGAAGAATCTGCTTTTCTAGGGAGTTCATAATGGAAGATAATTAAAAAAATAAATGGAGTGTTCAGCTCCGCTGAGTCACCCTGTGCTTATCATTTACGATGACACCTTCTTTGGTTATTCCAATGTACGTTTGTCCGAACGTCCGTATTCTTCGGATGACATTATCATGCGTAGAAAATTAATATCGTTCATGAATATCCGAAAAAGACTGCCTGTACAAGAGAGAAGCAGTTAAAATCACTGAATCCATAGCGCTCACCTTAGCCTTCATTAAGATACGGGTTCCTCGTCGGCCAAATTATGAAGGTCCGAATAATTTACAATAGCCCGATGAAGAAATTCGTACTGAGCCTGCAACAACAGATAACAACGTAAAATTTGAAACCGTCATTGGTCCGATAAACAAAAGAGGAACATGATTAAACGACACTGGCTCTTATCACTTACAAAGCTATTGATCATCCCGTGTCGCTGCGACCTCAGCTTTTTCGTCGTGGTAAAAATATCAACTCTTTTCTCGGTCCTCAACTGTTGAATCAGAATACTGAGCGCGACGAACATAGAACTTCTGTCTGAACCACAATTACAGTGAACTATCAGAGGTCCACTGGTCTCGTTATCGGTGGCTAATGTCTGATCCACAAGTTCAATTAGACCTCGGGTTACTTCCGGCACCTCGCCCTCCACCGTCGGCCATCCGTGATACTGATATTGAGTAACAACTATACTCTCGTCAGTCTTGGTATTCGATACACAGAGTTCTCGACGTGTGTAGTAAGGACAGCTTTCGCTCTGAATGTATCGGACTTTCACGTGGTCGTAGACAGACTCATCGTCGGGCCAGTAACGTGGACATTTTCGTGGTCCATCGCTCAACTGTAATTATAAATGAAATATTATAATTCGGAGGCAACAGTTAAACCGACGTTGTACATTGAACAACGATGTACTTACGTCCGACAGCATGACTATGGTCGAGACACATTGTTCTAGGATCATTCGCCAGAAGTCTGCTATGGTTGTGTCCAATGGATCCTGCGTGATGACGAATGACTCGGAATTATCATAACCTTCTATGAACGAGGCGTTTATGTATGTCGAGTGCTCTCTGCCAGGAACTGGTGTAAGGATCACGCGATTTCTGTCATATGGTATCACCAGTTCGCTCCTATTCTTAAGTCTATTTTCATCGCCGCCGCCCACGGAAAAGGACTTCCGATCCTCCAATACTGAACTAATTCTCTAAAAAGAGAGGAATACAGTTACATATGATTGTAGAAAAATTTTAAGCTGAGCTTGTATTATTTGTAATTAAAGTTTAATTTTGTACTTACGTCGTACTCCTCTTCCATTCTACATTTCTCCTTTCCATTGTCTCTTTGTCTCAGTCGTTCAACAGTTTCTTTCAATTGATGCACCGGAATCTCCGTATCGCCGTACTGTGCCATTTCCATTAAAGCACGATAAATAAATATGTATTGCTTCAGAGATTGCACCAGGAAATTACGTTGATGTCTGAGGTCACAAACGGTATTGAAAATGGAGACTTGACCCTCTTCAGCCAACTGTTGTAGCAACGAATCCAGAGCTACCAGAGTGCCGGTTCTACCGACACCTGCGCTACAATGTACCAGTATAGGACCCTTCTCCAGGGAATAGGCCTCGTTCACCCTCTTGATAAATCGCAGAATAGCATGAGGATGTTCGGGGGCAATGAAATCCTTCCACACCAAGAAGTGATACTGGATTATGGTGCGGGAGTCTCTCTCGCCGGTGCGTGTCATCTTCAGTTCGCGCACTACGTAATCCGAGTAAGGCTTCTCTCTGACATGTTCAACGGTAATGTCTCCAAAGCTGTTGGTCTCACCCTTGTCGGGCCAGTATTTCGCGCACTTCGTTTTGGAGTATTCTTCTAAGTTAGTAAGCATCAGGACCAACTCAAGGTGCTGCTCCCAAATCATACGCCAATAGTCGCATACGGTATTCTCCATGGGTCCCTGGGCACATATAAATTTCTTGCGCTCTTTATAGCCAAGAACGAAGTTCGCGTTGATGTAATCTGAACCGCAGATCCCGTCTATCTGCGCAAGTCGCACTCTTGTTTGATCGTAACACTTAATATCTGGGTAACGATTTTTATAGAGATTTTCCCGAGCCTCCGAAGCTCTTGTTGTCCTGTCTGCAAATCTGTCTGGCAACAACTCGAATTCCTGTTGAAATCCATAATCCGAGTCTCGGTGTCTCTCGATGTACGACTGTAAAAGGTCGGATCTCTGTATAGGCGTCATATCCGGAGGACTCACTGTCACTAGCTGATGTCTACCCCTGAGACTCCTGCAGAGATGCCTGCCGGAAAATGGCATCCATTAAAATTCCAGCATTTATCATATGAAGTATCGTCAGTAGTGAATTTGTTGAATGGAAATAGCATGTGGCTTTAAAAATTGTATTGTCACTCACCTAAAACTGTTTCTCAGTGTAATGATTTCCTCGCCTCTTTGTTGCGCGCGTTTTGTGTATCTGTGCAGTACGCAAAGTGCAATAAGAAGAATAACGATAACTAATATCAAAACTATAGATATTTGCATGATCACGCTGAACATAGTCAATTCTTCTACTGCATTGTCTTCCGAATCGAATCCACCGAAAAGCGGATTGAAGTAACTACTATAAGCAGCTAACAACTGACCTTCCTCTTGGCCAAAAACTGCAATAAAAATTAATGAAAATAATAAAATTTCCACATCCGTCAATAACATTGATATTATTGGTACGCACCAATAACTTCAATAAATCCAGTATAATTATATCCCTCGGCCAGAAAACCGTCCTGCGGAGAGTAAGGCGACAATTCTTCAGCCGGCACCATGTTTGGCACTGATGCATCTTCTCTTCTCCTTCGTGCGGCACTACCAGCGGTAGCTTCGTCGTTAACAGTCGTAGATGTCGCAAAAATCGTCGTTGTCATAGTTGCTGTTAAAGGTCCTGAGGAACCTGGCTGAGACGGTAGTACCGTTCCAGCCGTAGTTGTTGTCGCTGTTGTAGTATCCGTCAAGGTCGTAGCGATAGTACTCAGTGGTACCGGTATGGTAGATGGCGTCGCCGCAGTAGCGCCGGTGGGAACTGTTCCATTGTTCACAGAAGTTTGTGGTGGCATCTCAGGTACCAAATTCAATGAAGGCGGCAATGCTTTGGGTCTCAATCCAATGCATCTGTCGCAAGCACTGCTTGCATTGGCAGACTCTCCATCGCCAAGAATGATTTCTGATACCAGACGATCACTGTCAAAAGCTTCAGCAATGTAAGCGCCACTAGATTCGGACGCGTGCGCGTACCGATAAGAATAAACATCAATTTTCTCAGGCGATGGTAAATCCGCCACTGTACTCTGTTGTGCTAATTTTACCATAAATATTCTATAGCAACAAATCGGACCGTTCCTCTCTGAGATTCTTGGTAAATACAATTTAAAGAAATGGTTTCCCTCACTCTCGATTTTGCGCCACGTGCGCATATTTAAGCTATCCTTGTCGGGTACTGTAACAGGCATTGTACAATTGCCCGTAGAATCATTTCCGTGTGTGCGTTTTCTCGTCATGGCATATATTCGAGCCTTGAAATAATGCGGGACAATGTTTAATGTGAAAATTCCCATAAAGTACTTCCACGATAAGAATAAAAAAGAAATTAAATCTTTACCGTGTAGTTTGTGTTCGGAGGCACCTTATCAAAAGTTTTGCTGAACAGCTCGGGCTTAACATTTCCACCTTGTCGAGTCCATCGATCGATATCGAGACGCCCCATGTCATTTCTATAATGTGCGATACCATGCAGTTCGATTTCGTATCGCGTAATGACACCATTCGGTCTGGCAGGCGGTGCCCATGTTACAGAGACGAAACCGGTATTGCTTATGTTATCAAAACGACATGTAACGGACAAATTTTGTGGAGCACTAGCATCTGCGAATGAAATACAATGTTACGTGCCGCAAGGAAAGAATCCAGACACCAAGATTCCTTTTCAAGTTTCACATTCTTCTTCTGTCGTACCTCCATCCAAAGTGGTTCCATTCACTTCCTTACTCCAGTTTCCACATTTCCTCGTGTATTCGCTACACGCCGATATTTTGAACTTGTAGGTCGTTGCTGGTTCGAGATACGGAAAAGCGTAAAGCTCGTGCGTTTGAGCTGGTTGCGCAAGATATACAGTTTCTCTTTTCTGATCGCCATAAGTTGCCATTAAATTATAATAGTGGACGTGTTCCTGTAAATCTGGAGGCGGCGGCGTCCAAGCAATAGTGATGGACGTCATGGTAACACCGTTAACATGAACCGTGGGAACAAATACTGGATCTATAAATAACAGAGACAATAAAATTATGTAAATTTAAGACAGAAAATTAAAGTACTCCTATTATAATTGCGTTTTACTACCTTTGTCAAGAGTCCTGATCCATTGTGGACTAATTACAGAGTGAGAGTCGCCAATCTCATTGGTAGCTCTGATTCCAATCTGATAAGCCGTGGATTTCTCGAAACCCTTCAAAACGTAACTCAAATTGCCACCGCCTATATGCTCAGGATAATATTGCCACTCGTTGGTTCCGTTTTTCAAGTGCCGTATGAAGTACTTCTTTATCGGTTTGTTCCCGTCGTTTACCGTCCAATTCAAATAGATGCTCCCAGCGCCCACCGCTTTTATAAAATCGATATTCACTTGCGGCACGTCGATCACAAAGAGATGCCTATAACCGCTTACCGGACCGTTATAATCGTACGCCCTGCACTCGTAAGTCCCGTTGTCCTTACGTGTCAGACTCTTGAATTCCAGTGTCAACACAACGTCATTCTCACTCACGTTCGCGATAGACATCAGGTCCGTCAAGTGTTCGTTATTGTCATCGCCATTCTTGGACCAGCTGAAATTTGACAGAGGATAGCCTTGAAAGTGGCACGTTAACGTAGCTGGAGTCTCTACTCGGGCGCTTGTGTTTTCACCGGTGTCAACTTTGCCGGGTTCTGAAACAAGAAAGAGACATTAGCATGTTACAGTAAGCAGCCCATTTTTCAGAATTTAAATTTATAAAGGTAACTAAATAGGATTTGAGAAAAAGTTCGACCCCAGTATCTTTCATACTTTATGGAAATTCAGGTATCGTATCTGCTGATTATTGTACGCGTGTTCGAATGCATTTGAATAGAAGATGGTCCCGGCTACCGCGGAGTTGCGTTTAGATATTTATGCAGCGAGTCACGGCTGCAGCAGAGCGTACCACACAACGTTTGGGATTATTTGTAGATGATGTAACGCATTTGCGACGTCCGAGTACTCCTCCTCTGTTCCCAGTGCATAAATTAGAATGACCGAATTCAGCGAAACCGCGTGGTATCGTTTCACGCGCCAATTCAACAGTCTTCCGACGCAAAAGGAGGAAGCAAAAGTTTCCAAGGTTTCACATTGTACAAACAGTGTAGTAGCAGCACCGCGACTTATTGACCCGTTTAACAGCTACTTGCATCGTTTTTCTCCCCTCCCCCACGTGTCAACGTATGCCGCCTTATAAAATGATACTGGCATGCCCTTTGATTTGTCTTAATTACCACATCCGTCCTTCCCAGATCAATGTCCTTCTGTCGTTAACGTCACCTCATTCTCATCTTAACATATCTATGACGTAGCATTAATGTAAACCTACATTTATTGTCACGGTAAACATTCTAATTCTATTGATTTAATATTTTCAACAAGTGCTCCGAATGTCGCCCATCTGACTGCCGACACGTGTCGAAGTACATACATATATTGATGCATAACACTTGAGCCATTCAGCAGCATATCAGAAGGAAGTGCTGGAGCAGCGCAGCTACGAAGTACCGATGGACAGAAAGATAACATTTTAAAAGAACACAAAGGCTTAATTTAATAACACTGTTGTGATACCGCTTTGAAAGACTAATCTATCACATTTAAATTCTTTTCACGATGACAAAACTGTCTCGTTTAAAGGAAAAGAAAAGTTTTCGTAAATCTGGCAAAAAGATGGGAAAGAAAGATATAATGTGAAACAGAAAAGCAAAGGGGTGACAGTAATCTTGATTTTTTCGACGATGAAACTCTCAAATTTCGTCAAAGGAATCGACATGTTCTGAGGCATAAATGGGATTTCGACGATTCAAAATTTTTAAGGAACATATATCTATACTGTACTACGTATCATATGGGCTATCATCTTTTCTATGCATTTCTTCTTGTCATAGTAGATAGAGCGAATCGTTACACGTTGCTCTAGTTGAACATTTAATTGTCTACGTTTAAGGTCACATTCTTTAGGATTAACGGTATGACTCATCCAAACAAGAATCGCTTTATAAATACGTAATTTATGATGCGAAGAAGTCATTATTGGTCATCAAAAATGTAATAATGACTTTCGTAAATAAATATTCAATTTATTTACATTTTTTCAGGTTACATTCTTGTTCACTAAATGTCTGAGTCACTGATAGATCAATGAGCCGAAGTCACCTGCGGTTCTTATCATTCAAAATTACGTGAACATTCTTATTGATCATGAGTTTGGATTCAGCATTAAGAATTTCAACCGCCAATCCCTGGCAATTGAAAACCTCTATAAATTGTTTGTATTACCGGCGATGATACGATAATGCATTTTATATCTGTTACTTGCCGAATGTTTAATGGTCGAAGGGGGTCAAAGGTTACATATCCTTCGACTTCCTCAATATTTTGATACGTGTGTATAAATAGTTTTATGATAATTTAATCAGTGACATAAGCATGTATAATCGAAGAAAGTGAAAGATAGCGCATCACTTTCAATCCTGTGATAGAATAAATAAACGACTTGTCATGGTTCGATGCTCTTCATCTAAACGATAGAAGGAATCTTGTTAAATACTTCATAAATCCACAGAAAACTTTAGCTTATGGACCCACTACTATAATTGATTTTGAGGATTAAACATGGAGCGCAGAATGCTGACGCCCTTCATGGAGGCTTACTGATTTTCAATTTTCAAAGTTAATTACCACTACGGATGGGTCGTAAATACAATTGTGCTTCAGGCGTTTCCATTACGGAATATCCAGATGATAATTTTCTAGGGAATATCTTGTTTAAATTGAAATTAAGTAAACCGCAAGTAACGACAAAATTGGACTCACCTATAACACGTATGTTAATGGACTTTTGAAGATATAATCCTTTAGCAGTCTGAGCCATACAGATATACTCTCCAGTGTCATTTCTACTGGCCTTTCGAATATCCAAACGTCCTCCCAAGTCAGAATCCTTTATGGTAGTCAGATTTTGCCCATTCGCTGTCCACCAAACTCTTCCCGGTTCGCTCAGTTTGCATATCAAGGAAGGCGTACTTCCTGCCTCAATACCCTGAGAGTTCTGCGACGAAGAGATCTCCAGAGAAGCCTCCTTCTGCGTTTTCAATTCCTGATCGTTGACGGCTTTTGTGGCTACAAGAAGAAGGCATATAGCGTATCACATCTGGAAATTATTCATAACGAAAACAAGTATTCAAAGTGAATATTAACGTAACGTAATGTCAAATAAATTAGAAGTTTACATCAAAACAGCATTACTCATAATTTTCGAATACTTTGCCGATACAAAACGTAGAGCAGTTATAGTAATTGAAAAGTGTATTTATTACGTTTAAAAATAGACTCTATGGTATAGCATTCCTAAAAAATAATTTTGATAATTAATTTAAAGGTGCTCTAACTGAATCATGTATGCTTTACGATATTTATGTACGTACGAATAAAACAGGACATAGTAGTGAAGCCGTTTCGTGTTATATCTGTCAAGTGCATGTACCAAAATAGAGATATGACGATTTTCTTGGTAGCTACAGTGGATCTTGGAGCATAGCCATAGATTTGACTGAAGTATTAGCTTTGTTTTTTAAGAACCCCAGATATCGAAAATGATTACAACAGCCTTTATGATTTATACTATCGTGAGTGTATTATTACAATCATGAAATAATGTCAATCATGCACAATTACCAGAATTGGATTGATATCCTTGATATACTTGACAATGTTTACTGATTTAGTATTTCTGAGAACTCAGAGAGGTTCAACTTATCCTTCTTGTTTACTTATCACTCTTAAATAAACAAGAATTGGTATTTAAAGAGAATTTTAATGGGATAATCATGATAGTATAGACGGATGCTATTCACATGCATATATTAATACATAAATCATAGTGAATAATTTAACCCACATTCCTATTATATTCTACAAAATTTTATTGAGTAAATATTATAATAAACAATTGAATGTTATTAAACAAATACATTAATTAAAGAATATAACTATAAACAAATATTTCGTTTCTTGCCCATTACTTATGATGTTCTCATTTCATAATTTTACATCATACAGGGCAATATCTGTTTTACCACAGCATTAAAATACAAATTCTAAATTAGTTTGTACAATCCATAAAACACTTTCCATTGTACGCTATCAATACTATATGCATGCCAGAATAATTTTTGGAATAACTTATCTACCTAGATTTTGTTTCTGCATAAATATAAATTATGAGCATTAATTATGTTTATAAATTAAAATATTAATTAAATAATTACATAAGTAACCAATATACAGTTTAGATGCAGATTATGATGCTTTTGTTTATTGTAACTGGATTCTTTTCATAAAGGTAGATATTACATAAAATAATAATAATGGATAAAGCAATTTAGTGTCAAACCTAAACAAGTATCTGCTTCACAAACATGGAATATGCTTGTATAGAAAGTGAAAAAAAGAGAAAATAGTTATAAACAGAAAATATTGATAATTAGCACAGACATTTTGACTTTAAAGAGAATAATTTAATTTGTTAAATTATTACAAACACTTGCAACGTATACAATAAAAAGATCATTGTTTTTTTAATTAAACGACAATCATGAAAAATAGATTTTTTGAGTTTGGAACAGTTGAAATACATCCTTATATTTGACAGGTCGACATATAAAGGTAAAGATCATCAATATCTCCTGCGACCGGCTAATGTTGTACTATGAAACGAGCGAACGAACTCCCATTCATAAACATAAACAAACCCTCAGTGATAAAAAGTTATAATATTAATGATTTCGTGTAAATAATAATTTCAACGACACCGATACGCCGAAAACGCCGGCGACTGGACATTCTACCAGACAATCCGCGATGTCTGCTAGTCCGTTAAAAAGCCAGAGAAGTCGAGTATTATATATTGTCGCTTATTCCTACGGGTTCCCGGCAAAGTGTCGAACACTCACCGGCATCATCCACGCTCGCTGAAACGAGTACAATACAACACAGTATTGATGAACTGATACTCGTGATCGGTCCTCGGCTTCGTAACATGGCGTCGTGACAGCCAGGGTAGGAGCTATCTGTGACAGTAGTCTTCCTGTTCCTCTTCCGTTCTTCTGTCCAACACACGATCTTAATCGGAATTGTACACCACCCAAGACATGCTTCCAAAACTTTAATACGCGATATCGCAGGATTACGTCCACCCTCTTACTATCAACGTCCCATTCGCGCCGCACTCGTCACATTCGCTATACAACGTAATCTACTCACAGCTTTTGTAATGCGCTACTCGCAGCTACTACACCTCCGCTCGAGTACTCGGACACAAACGCGTTCTAGCCGAATCCCTAATGTGCCTCAATTGTATTATGAAAATGTAATATAGAAAGAGCCGTCGTGACGAGTCTACGCCACCGCACCCGAACAATTATTACAGCGCACTCTGTCGACTGAAGCCCGAATGATCCTCCGCAGCAACTACAAATGTCCTGCTCGATTGGTGGCGACTTTGCCTCACTTTTACATATCTTTTTCCTTTCGATTGTCAAGAATTTTTTATGTTTGCAGCGACCTTGTAAGGGTGCCGATATTTATTCCTTTTGGAGTAAAGTTCAATTCGTACGGAAATCAAACATGCTTCTTGTATGCTTTAATGTTAAATAATTGTTTATTTATGTATGGATTCATTACCTGTGTATAACTACGTTTTGCTGATAAAGTATGTTTTTAAATCTCATACTGTTTAGCAATACAATTGAAGCTGACTTGATATTGATAATATAGCAGGGAAGTTGTAAGAGCAGTCAAAAGCACTTTTGTACTGTTCCTTTGCCATTGTTTTACGACAAATGTTGCATACTATGAATGTTGAAAAATATTTATACCATTTTTTTTTGCCAGTGGCCGCAACGAACTTTAGGCGCGTGGCTGCATTGAAACTGCAATAATTACATCCTCTTTTGAATGATCTCTTGAAAATCTAAAGGAAATTTATTGGTTTGATGTTCTTGACGGTTTAAACTTTTGTGGAGCAGGCGCACGTTTCTTCTTCGGTACATAGAACCACACTGAATCCTGTATCTAAATCTCGGAGCTTCATACACCAATAACATTCCGATCTTGTTCCATCTTGAAGGAATACATTAATGACCAAACTTTTGCAGCTAGAGGATGAATGATGAATATTATTATATTTATTAGATGAAAATACACTTGTTTACGCCACTTGCAACCTTGAGAACAAATAGGGCGATGATGTTGTACCGTCAATTTAGGTATTTAAACATTTTCCAAAGTGAGTCTGGTTTTCTGTCGTCTGTGACTCCATTATCAATTCCGCCTGATTGATTAGTCATAGAGTCGACGTCGTTGCACTTTGCTGTCGATCAAAACATTGGGATAATTATAAGTGTAGGATGATTATAAATATACCATTCGCTTAATCATTACGTGCTTCTAGTACAGAAATGCATTGATGAAGTAGTTAGTCATCGGCCATATTTATTTCTCATGCCAAAATCTGTTCATTGAAGGAAAAAGAAGACTTAAAATAAAATGCATTCGCTGGTAGTGCAAGTTCGAATCTTTCTTCTGATGCAGTGAGGTGCCAGGCGTACGCGTTCGCTGTGATGCCTGACAAAAACGATGAAGGATAAAATGCCACCATTCCGCAGAAAAAAATCCGGAAAATCTTTCCCTGTGAAAGTTTGTACTTTAGACGCGGAGCTAGAGTTCAATTTGGAGGTTAGATCCTAGAATCTGTCATTGAAAGTATCAGTGTCAATTTTAGAAACAAGCGCTATGCAATATTGTTCATTGAGTGTCTCAGATACAAGTGATATTTATTTTAGTGGAGAGCTACTGGGAGGGATCTCTTTGATCTGGTATGCCGTACAATTGGGCTTCGAGAAACTTGGTACTTCGGACTTCAATACGAAGATGCAAAAGGATTCATCTCATGGCTGAAACTTGATAAGAAAGGTGAAATTTTAAAAATTATCTACTCCCTAATGCACTGTTAATGCATTGGCTGTCCTTGTTTTGCAAGATATAAACAGGAGGACAACAATTCATAAATATATTTTATTTAATACAATCATTCGAGGACACAATAGTTGAACAAGAATCATAGTAATATAATATATAACAACACTGAATTGAATTTAGTTCAAGATCAGAGCATATCCTTACAACCAACAACACCGTTCATGTTCCTGGCCAAGTTTTATCCAGAAGATGTTGCAGAAGAATTGGTTCAAGAAGTTACACAACATTTGTTTTTTCTCCAAGTAAAACAAGCCATTCTTTCAATGGACATTTACTGTCCCCCAGAAGCTTCTGTTTTGCTTGCATCATATGCAGTTCAAGCAAAGGTAATTTATTGCTAATACAACATGTTACCATTTTCTTTTCCCTTTAAAAGAAGCTTCTTTAGTTTTATTTTATCGTTCGTTTTTATCTCCTTTAAATTGTACACAAATATTACATGTATATCCGTGATATGTCTGACTTATAATGAAAAATATATACTATTTTAATGTAGTATGGTGACTACGACGAGGTTTCTTACCGTCCAGGAATGCTAGCTAGTGAAGATCTGCTACCACAAAGAGTTATCGACCAGTATCAAATGACGCCAGAAATGTGGGAAGATCGAATAAAAATCTGGTACGCCGATCATCGCGGAATGTCGCGTGATGAAGCTGAGATGGAGTATCTTAAAATTGCTCAAGATCTCGACATGTACGGTGTGAATTATTTTCCCATCAGCGTAAGTATTATCCTCATATACACGTGAAAGAATCTTTAGCATTTACGAAAATCTAAATGTAAGATAATCTCCGTGGATTTTTAGAACAAGAAGGAGACAGATCTATGGCTCGGAGTGACAGCACTCGGATTGAACATATACGAGAAGGAGAATAAGTTGGCGCCAAAAACGACATTTACGTGGTCCGAAATCCGTCATATAAGCTTCGACGATAAGAAGTTTGTGATAAAACCGGTGGAGAAGTCCTCACCAAACTTCGTCTTCTTCTCGCAAAAAGTTCGGATGAACAAGCTGGTAAAGAAACAATCAGATGTTGGCTCCTGGGTGAAGGGATTGGTAGCATTAGGGTTGGATGAGCGTAACAGTGAGAAATCTGCACGCGTATTATTTGTTAAGATTCTGGACCTGTGTATTGGAAACCACGATCTCTTCATGCGGCGACGTAAGCCAGACTCTATGGAGGTCCAGCAAATGAAAGCGCAGGCCAAGGAAGAAAAGTCTAGGTAAGTTCCCGAGGTGATAACGCATTACAATTTTAATCAAAATCATGGAATACTTCTATGTCAGAATTAATAGTTTCTTGTGAGTGGATAACCTCACGTGCGAGTGTAGGCATGCATCTTGATCCCTTATTTAACCAAATATACCTGCACTTTTTAGCATTAAAACTAATGGTAAGTGCACAAGGCACTTAGGCTGTCGTCTGTGCAATACATACGCTTGGAATAATCAGGAACATAATACAATAAATATTGCTCTAATAAATAGGGTTTGTATAGAATTTGGATGCCACTGAATTCTAACATTGTATCCTGTTTGCTATTTGATAATAGTCATCGCACGATTATGTTATTGAAAGTAATTGTAAATGATTTTTCTATGTTAGAAGGCAGATTGAAAGAAATAAACTAGCACGGGAGAAGCAATTGCGAGAAGCGGCAGAAAGAGAAAAGGCTGCAATGGAACAGCGATTGTTACAATATCAAGAAGAGATTCGACTGGCAAACGAAGCTCTTGTAAGATAAAAAATATCATAAACTGTAAATAGTACAAGCTATAATATATTAATTCCGTTTGTTGCAGAGGAGATCTGAGGAGACTGCAGATCTTCTAGCAGAGAAAAGTCGCGTTGCGGAGGAAGAGGCAATGCTCTTGAGTCAGAAAGCTTCCGAGGCCGAACAAGAAATCACCCGGATCAGGTTGAACAACATGAAAACGGAAGAGGAGAAAGTTCACTTGGAACGGAAAACAAGAGAGGCCGAACTACTCACCGAGAGACTAGTCCAAGAATCTGAACGAAGAGCCGCCGAGGCTGAGAAGTTGAAAGATGAATTGCTTCGGGCTCGAATTGCAGAGAAGGAAGCCAAGGAGAAGCTGCTTGAATTCTTAAGCAGAAACGCTTATAGTGCTGCCATAACCGTGAGTCGATACTCGATACTGCTTTAAAGACCAACAAATCTTAATTGCATCCTTTCATTTTCGATTATCGTGTCTTTTTCCAGCCCGTACCGAATTTATTCCCTTCGACGCAAGTACTTCCTTCGGAGTTACAAGCCGACCTGCAGACTCTACATCTGGATGCCGAACCACTGCCTAACGATCTGACGTCGTACGACCTCATTGCCGATGGGGACGTCGATCAGCTGTCGCTAGAGATCGAAAAGGAGAGGGTTGACTATTGGGAGAAGAGCAAACACCTTCAGGAACAGCTACGAGAATTAAGATCTGAAATAGAAGTGATGAAAGTCGGAGAGAAGCAATGTGAGCTTGATCAACTCCACGAGGAACAGGTGCGACTTGGTGAGAACAAGTACAGTACACTTAAGAAAGTCAAGTCTGGTTCGACCAAAGCCAGGGTCGCCTTCTTTGAGGAACTTTGAATATTTTGCAACGTGAAAGCGTCATAAATGGAAATATAAAGGCGCATTGAGGTAAGAGAATAGACAGGACCGAGGAATTTGCACAAACGAACGAGACACGCGGTTCTTCTTTTATGAAGTATATTCACAAACTATTGTATTCTTAAAGGGATTCGTACGTGACGTTAGTCAATGCTTCAAATGTTGCTGAAAAACCGTGCGAAAACGTTACTTCATTGCGCATATCTTTCGCATACAATACTGTGCGAATGACTGACAAAGTCGCGATGTCGCGAATTATTTTTACAAAAATCTCTCTGAACGTTACATATGCCTTTCTTACTGGATGAATAATTATTACGCGTATACGTACATACATTGAAGCCAGATGTATATACACAGTTGTAATTCCAATTATCACCTTCATCTTGACAGAATTTCCTCGATGTGCAACCTTCAATCTGCGTTTCCCTGTGTACCGTATATACGAAGGACCCTATGTAGTTTTTAATAAGAAAATTAGTGCAGAAATATTGTGCCTTGTATTTTGACACATCTTTATTGAGAATTGAATGTTTGAATATTTTGTTAACAGGAATTTGACGTGGTACGAACAAGTTTAATAGTAATTCTACTGATTTTTATCTGGATTATATATTTTAGAAATGCAGAGTTTCGATGACGAGTCAATAAAAGTATAGCTGAATGTTTCGCTATTGAATGTAAGGCTCATTTCAGAAAGAATTGGATTAACTGTACGACGCAACTCATTTTCGTAAAACAATGAAAAATTTGATGCAAAATTAATTTCTCCATAAGTCTCATGATATCCCATAGAAACGGTATGCTTCACATAGCTTTTAGAAATGCTGCTTTAACGGATGTAGATTTTTTTTTGACGTACACGATGACGAGCATTATCAGTCTTTATTATCGGCAGCAATAGTTCTTTTGGACTGAAAGTACAAAGCTTGCGGGCGCTAGAACATCATAGGACCATACGTATATTTCTTATATAAAAATCTATTTATATGCATAATCAAACCAAATGAAATTTGACTAATCAAGGTTTCTTACTTGTACCATTATACTTTGCGTTTCTCATACCACAAGAACTATGGCTTTCAGTGATTAGCAAGAAAACTTGATGATACATTTTACCCGGATGCATATTAATTATATGAAACATCATTGGTCGATACAGTCGTATGCATCATTTCTATGTACAATTAAGTGCCTTACTATAACTAGATATTGAGTACTGGGCGATTCAGTAAAAATGTTCATCTTAAAATGTCATCCGGTGAACAATTGATGCCTTTGGCTAAGAAAAAAATATCCTGGTGTTATTAATGTCTTTATTACGCACGATCTTTATTGGATCATTTATGCTCTTAAGATTATTGATTTTAAACAAGCCGATGAGTACAGAGCATGTCACTCGATTATTATTGTTATCGCAAGCAGGTGAATATATTATGAAAAAAAAAAGGAATTGTCAAGCATTCAATGCAAATTGAAACTTCATTGAGCTTGCAATGTAAAACTTCCTCTCGTTTCATTTAATTTTATACTTCTGTCCAGTATTATGGAATCAATGTAACGGCGATACGATTAAGCTAGCAAGAGAAATTTGTATACATATATATATATTTACATTCGCGGTCCTTATTTGAATTTATCTGTAAAGTGTCAAATCAAAGATACGTATGAACGCCTGAATTAGATGTGAACATTTTACACCGACGCCCGTTTTCTTCGATGCGGTTCAATGCATAAACTAGGTTCCACTGTGCTGTTATTTAATCAGACACTTGTATTTTGAAGATTAACGGAGTTTATGCATTGAACCGTGGTGAAGAAAACAGGCGTAAGAGATTTACGATGCGGCTCAAAGTATATCATAATACTATATATGTATATTGTTAATAAGGCAACTATTTTAATTGTTGAAGAACGTATAACTTTGTAATAAAATACATCTTATGGTTCCAATGAGTATGCACCCGTGTTAACCCTTTCATCGCAGGTGTCATTCTACAATCGAATCAAGATTATTTAATTTCAATTTGTCACGCATCCTTCAGGATGTATTGTAAATTTACATTGTATACCAAGAAGTATTTTCACTATCCTCAAGATCATCACATAGCTTTTAATAAAGATAAAAGAATATTTAATGTTTAATATTGAAATCGCCCCACTGGTTTCAAATAATATATAAAAGCTTTCCCGCATCTCTTAATATGCTGTTACAGCAGATTCCGTTAATTCACCAAGTTATTAAATCGTGGAAATAGATAGATAAATAGAAATAAAGAAGTACATTTGTTTTCATTGAAAGAATACTTTAATATATTTTTAGATAGAAAACAAAATAAATAACAGTTAAGAAAAATACATTAAGGAATCTTAATACAAGTTTTGTACCGTAAATTCAATTAATGAGCAACTTATTAGTTATTAATTAGAAAAATAGGGCCTTAAGCGTAATTTCACTAAAGCGAAAAATGTCTTTTAATTATGATATTACAAATTTCTTACACTAAAAAATATATAACTTATTTTACGTTGCATAGCTAGTTAATACTTCAATTTCGGATACAGTTACCTTTTTTAAAAGCTGCGGGAAGTTCATTTTTCAATCACAATGATCTATTTATCTGTATCGGGGTTTTAGTTACGGAATGGATTTGGGAATCAATTTTCTTAAAATTCAGCCATATAAAAACAGGAACTGTAGAAATACTAAGAATAAAAATGGTATCTGACAATAAATATTGCGACACGGAACACTTTGTCATGGCATTTCACAAAAATTAAAATAGTCACATGTAATTCTATTAGTTATCTAGAATGATGAGATGCATTGCTGATGATGATCTATTCCTCCTGTGACTGTTCGTCCATACTTTCTAAAGAAGTCACACTATCCTGAAGATGTTTATCTTGGACTTCTAGATCACTTCTATCTAAGAGCTTATCCAACTCCTCTGGTGTAAATACTATTAAAAAAAAAACCAAGACATATTTCCATCGCTATTGTTATAATAGATAAAACATGTTGAGAATTTTTGAGCTTAAATACAAAAACAATAAAAAACCAGTCGCACGTTGTTCGTGATTTGTGAATAATCAACTGTAACCATTATATACCAAAGAACAAATAACGTATCTTCATCTCGAATATCATTACCGTCTTTCTCTGAAGTGACAACTTGATGTTCGCTGGACTCGAGTAGGCGCTTCAATTCCAAAACGGAGTTATAGTCGTTTAAATTGAATTTGGAAGCTTCTTTCGAGATGACAATCTTTTCGAGTTTGCGTTTGGCTTCACCGCGTTTAAGTATTCTTTCATCTATTGTTCCTTTAGTGCACAGCTTGTAAACCACTACAGGTCTAGTTTGACCAATGCGGTGACAACGTGCCATTGCTTGTATGTCGACTTGTGGGTTCTGCAATAGAAAAGCTCCTTTTTGAAAAAGATAAAAATGTTCTCGAATTCAGTATAAATAATGGTGAATACTAATTCTTACCCAATCGCTGTCGTACATGATAACAGTATCAGCAGAGGCCAGATTTAATCCGACGCCACCAGCTCGCGTGGATATGAGAAATATAAAGACGTTTGGATCGGTATTAAACTTTGTAATATTTTCTGCTCTTTTGGAAATTGCGTGAGACCCATCTAATCTCAAATAATTATATTCCCTCAACTCCATATAATCTTCTAGCATATCCAATATCATAGTCCAGGTGGAGAATAAAAGTATTTTGTGACCTTGTGCTCTGAGCTTGGCAAGCATAGCATCCAGCACTAAAAGCTTGCCCGAACATTTCATCAGATCTTCATCGATCTTTGGTAAACCAGCGTCATTCAAAGGGCAATGAATTAAGTACGGGTGATTAACAACCTTTTTGTACATAACCACTATAAAAGAAAGTGCCAAAAATATTGGTAAAGCATTACTGTAACCGAGGAAAGATTACTATTAAGTGAAAACGTACTTCTGTTTCCAAGATTAATGTTAATTAAAAATTCACAGTTGCGATCTGTAACGTCCGTGTATTTCTTCCACATAGACAGATTACTTTTCTGAACGTTATTAGACGACTTCCAGCCAACCTGGTCCACATCATTCATATTACTATTGTCATCATCGCTACGGTCTGAGGATAGGCTAGTCGACGAGGATTCACCATTCATACTGTAGTTCTGCGTGACGCACTTCCTCTTCGGTCTTTTTCCGTTGATGTCTGGTATAATAAGATCTTGCTTTTCTATTTTACTCAAAGCCTGTAGATCTCTGTTCAAGATGGCTGTATACAAATCGTGCTGCAATTCAGTGATTGGAGCATAGACGATAACTTCTTTCTTCGGCGGAACTTCCAAACACACGTCAGTTTTAAGTCGACGCAACATGAATGGTTTTAGGATCTCGCGTAAGCTGGACATTACATGTTTCTCCTGCTCTTGTTTCAGAACTTTTTCGGCGCCTTTCTCATCCTGAAGTTCTTTTACATCGAACCATGACTCGAACACTGCCAAGTCGTTGAAAATCTCCGGTAGAAGGAAATTTAGGAGAGACCACAACTCGGAAAGATTATTTTGCAATGGTGTACCGGTTAATAAAAGTCGATTCATAGACTGTAATGATTTCAGTATCCTATGCGAAATTAAATATGTGTAAGTTCTCAGAAATAATGTCAAGCGTTTCTGGATTCATATCTCCTATAATTAAATATAATTAAAAAATTGCGCTCACTTGATTAGCTGACATTTATAATTTTTTATTCGTTGACCTTCGTCTACCACTATGTATCTCCACTTCTGACTTTGCAGAAATCGGATTTCCATCAGTGGTACCTCATATGTTGTTAGGACAATTGGCTGTGTGGAATAAGAGTTGTCAATGCGCATTTTTTGACGAATTTTTTTTTGCGCGACAAGTCGCTCGGTTGAGTCGCCGTGAAGGAGGACGACTGGTAGGTTTGGAGCGAACTTTGCAAATTCCATTAACCAGTTGGGTATAGTCGAAAGCGGAGCCACTATTAAGTAGGGACCGTTTTGACGTTTCTCTATTAGATGACAAAACAATGAAATAACTTGTATTGTTTTTCCAAGACCCATCTCATCTGCTAGAATTCCATTGACTCCGTTCTCATAAAGTACTTTGAGCCATTGCAAACCCTCTATCTGATAATCACGAAGGACACCATTGAAATACTTAGGTACAGCAAAACTGCCTGCGCCTGGAGTTTCAGATTGTGACTTTACATTATGCATTTCATTTTCAGAGATTGTCATTAATTCTTCTGCAATCTCATCGGTTTTCAAATTCTTTTTCCTCTTATCAGTAGCTTTTTTCTTTTTTGCCTACAACGAAACACACTCTTTATCAGATATACAATATTTAAGAGCACATTTTTAAACAACATGAGTATAAACAAAGATAAAGATGTAAGCGTGAATATCACTTACATCATCAATTATATGTTTTTCTATATCATATTTCTGAGAATTCTTTTTTACTGTTTTAGATCTTTTTTGTGGTTCAGTATTCTCATCAGATACCGTTGGTAGAAGTTTCTTTCCTTTTTTAGAGCTCACAACTTTCTGAGACTCATCAAATTTCTTAATTAAATAATTTGAGTAAAATTGACTGCGATCTAATAAATGCATTAAGCATTTGTATCGTTGCTCGCTTAATCGATCTTCATATTCTTTCTCAGCAATGCGTTTCCGTTCAAGTTCAAGCTCATCAACAACTTTATGTCTTTTCTTTGTTTGTTTCTGTTCTTCCATCGGTATACTCTTGAACTTAACATGGCTTGCAATTGTGCTTATAGATTCATCCTTAACTGAACCTTCTATTAATTTGAAAATTACATGTCATATAATATTTTAACGAAAAATAATGTATTTATGACTAATCTTTTTTAAACAAAATAAAGAGATTATGTAATTAAAAAGTCAATCAAAACATTACTCAGTTATTTTATTCCTGTTCGAGAACTTCGTTTGACCTTTAAGAAACTGTTTCTCATTTAAATAAAATGAATTCCATCATACCTGCAAATGAACCGGCAATACTTCCAAAACCCGAATCTTCTACAATGTCTAGAGGCTCAGGACTATCGATAGTATTTCTAGACTTATTCGATAAAAGAACTTCTTTTTGCCGATGCATCGTAATAAATAAATGCTGCAAGTCGTAATTCTCACCAAAAACAAGTCGCACCACGCCACAGACCACTTATTGGAGACACGGCACTCCCGTGCTATAGACTGTTAGCACGAGTAGCAACGCCATCTGAT
>JARQTI010000888.1:1021-12767 GCA_030142655.1 Trachelus tabidus
TCTCTCTCTCTCTCTCTCTCTCTCTCTCTCTCTCTCTCTCTCTCTCTCTCTCTCTCTCTCTCTCTCTCTCACTTTTTGATTCGCCGCTTCTACGCACTAAGGTTCAAGGTTAGGGAGAAAATTTCTGGAAACTTCCTCCATCGGCGATGCGCAATTCCGCGAGATAAGGTTCGAGGCCAAGCGTGCTGAGGGCTGCCGTCCGAAACGTGCACGAGGCCCGTCGAAGCTTCGGGTAGGCTTCCGGGGGTGGGGGGCAAGGGACTGTCTCAAAAAGTCGCGCGAGAGGACCGCCGGCTCTGGGAGCGGTCCTCCGAGACTTAGCACGGACACGAACCGCCGAAGCTTCCAGAATGTTCTAGAAGGTTCTAGAAGGTTCTCGATCGCATGTAATTCCTAGAATCGACGCAAAATTCTCGGAATATGAGGAAAAATTCCCGGAATCGAGCGGAAATTCTTGGAATCGAGGGGGTCTTGATGACGTCACTTCCGGAAATTGTGGGCGCACACGTTGCCAACTTAGCACGGACACCCACCTCCGAAGATTCTAGAGTGTCGGTATAGGTCGGTGCAGGAATCTGTATCCAGAACCGGCCCAGCTATACTACTATTAGGGATAATTATATTTCATGTTGAAATGTGCTAATGCCTAATTCGATCTAATTTAATTTACAGGTAGCTTAACTACTGGCTTGCTGGTACTTACATTTCTCACGTTAGGCCTGTGGCTATTTGTTGTGCTTAAGAGAGTATTTATTTCGAAGCTTTTCTGCTAACTGTTGCTGTTGCTGGTCTAGAGTTCACGGAATATTAAAGGGAATAATCTCTAATATTTTCTCCTCTTGACTATTGCTATGACTAACTCAAGGGAATCATACGATAATAGGAATTTAAAGATTCTGCTTCTTATATCTATATCAGCAAGCAATGGCACTTAGTGCTAGCAAGCGTTATAAGAAAATGGGCTATTAAAAAGAATTATTCTAGCACGAAATTTTGGGCTACGTTATTTGTGACGTATTGACCAAAGCTGAATCAACGCTCTTAAGATATATACTGGTTTGTCCTATACAACATTTGTCGAAATCTTTACACAGGATTTTGTATACTACGTTAGAATTGTTAAAGTAAGCTATATTGTCTTTCGTGGTACCATTGTACCTTTTAAGTTGATTGTCATTGCGATTGACAATTATGATGTTATATTTTCTAAAAAGCCTTTTCAGACGATATGATAGTGAATCTATAAATGGTATGGGAATGCTACGTCTGTAACCTATATTACCACCTTCAGATTGTTCTTCAATATTTCCGTTGATTCTGTTAATTAATGTTTTAATCTTTTATTTATTATGTCATCTACGATGCATTTATGATAATCATTGGTTAAAAAAGTATTTTTAACTATTTTAATGTTATCTGTGTGGATTGTGGGTTCTGAAAGTAATATTGCCCTATCTGTGGGCACTTTTATAATACCTATTTTCTGAGCGAAAAGTTTATGTGAATTGCAGTTCATGTATCTACCAGACCAAGTCGGTTTTTGGTATCAAATTGTTTCAATGCGGTTTTCGATTTTACATAAAGTAACTTCAAAAAAGTTTAATTTATTATCTAATTCTATTTTATAAGTGAACTGCAAGTGTAAATCGTAGCTATTGAACTTCTCTATTAAATCTCTAATTTTATTTCCAGGTACTGCAGTAACGATATCATCTACATATCGGCTAAAGAACGGTAGGTTAAAGTCTACATCTGCGATGCACTTCCTTTCTAGGTCATTCATTACTAGATTTGCTAATATTGGAGACAAAGGAGAGCCCTTGGGAGAGTCGAAAATTTGTTTGTAGAAATTTCCGTTAAAACTAAAATATGTGTTGTTCATAATGAATTTCACATATTTAATGATTTCAATCTTACATTGAAATTGGAAATTAGATGTAACAAAATGTTGTGAGTGATTAAGTAATAACTTCTTGCTTCTACATAAATGTAGACACTTATAAATTTCTAGAAATTTACCACATCAGAACAGAACAATATGCATTTTTCATTATTTACTATAAGCATTAGCCTCCAGTTGGTCTCATTTATACATCGTAACTGCAAATATATGAAACTGCGATAGTCGCACTGGCAGTACCCGACTTTAGGTGCTGATTTTACTCGTTAAAACTGTTTAAATATGTCTCGCTTTAAGCTCTGCAACATATTCAAGTGTTATTAAAATCAGGGGGGGAGGGGGGACCTCAAATAACTTCCTTGTTAGAATTTAAATTGATACTCGAAATTTGATCTTATATAGTGAACTATTTGGCTAGCAGAACCCAGCATGTTCTCTTTATTTTCCTTTTCTCTAATATATCTTTTGTCACTTATTCAGAGGCTGACGGAGTAAAATGCATAGACTACGTTTGCCTTATAGCGAATGTTTAGACACGAATTTCGAGCCACAGTACAAATTTGCCACCATATTTTTCGATGAAGTAAAGTGTAAATTCCACGTAAAATGATAAATCAATCTGTGTGGTTATGGTGAAACAATTAATAAAGAAATAGGTTAATTATTAATAAAGGGTAGCACGAATGTAAAGTTATAGAGAGGAGTTTCACCTCTAGTCTTATATTCGTTTAAAAAAACGAATAAGTCTATAAAATCGTCTCAATTTTAGCATCTACATCCTAAGATTAACTATTTTAGAGGATAGAGAAACCTTTTTGACCTTGGTGACGCTGCTAGAGGTCTCCCTTTTAGCAGTGATACCAGTTGCCTTGGTCATGTCAATCTTATATCTAGCCTGAAGAATAGGCTGTGTCCTGTGAACGGCGATCCTACTGGAATTTCTAATTCCGGTTGGTAGCCCATGTTGATTCGCCTGTCGTCTCACAGAGCGTAAGTGACGCCTGACTCGTGTTCTTAGCTTCGGATCCGACTTGCAGACTGCCAACCACTTGGTGGAGACTTGGGCCGCATTCATCAGAGACTTGCCGTTTAATTTCCTAAAAACCAGCTGAGCTACCTCGACTGGAAGATCTCTGATAAAATCAGGACCGCGAGGCATCGCACCAATTGTTATCATAAGTATACCGAATGACTCCATGTTATCAGTAACGTGATCGAGCTTCGACTGACCTCTGCTCTGTATGGTAGTCCTTATATACTTACCTATGGTAGGAAAGAAGGGAGGGGGGCGTGTGCATTGTTCCGATCGGCTGAATTTAGTCTCTCCGGTCTGTTGCACTTCTCGTTTGCTTCGAACACATTAAAAACGTGATCTAAGTCTGCGTCCTTGTGTGAGTAAAATACAAATACTAGTATATCAGTATATAAAGTAAATTCAATTGTGAGATTAATAGTTTTTTATTTTCGACTTACAGAAGTGCCATATGGATGAAAGAGATGTCTGGGTCACTGTCGCCTTATATGTCAGAAACTAGATTAAGAATTTGAAATAGTATTAAGGGAGCAAACAAGTAGTTTAACTCTAGACGTCTCAGTCCTCGGTTCAAATCGAAATGGCTAACCAGATTTTGTAGTTAACGCAGAAGTGCCAATTTGCAGAGCCATACTCCAGAGGACTGTTAAAAGTCAAGTTGTCAAATACAGGAGTCTTGCAGACAATTTAAAGCGTCTATTCTGCCTTTTTGTAATTTGAAGCCCAAATTTTCTTTATATCCTACTTGTAGTCTCTGATACGTACTTTAACCCTTTGAGGCATAGTGGTCAGTATACCTACCACCTTTTTATTCTCATATTTTCGTAAAACATTTCCTATTTAAGAGATTCCTGTCAGATTTTTTGCTTCTTTCAGGTTCATATATGATACGCGAACAAACGTGGATGGTTGAAAAGTGTTTTGTATAAATTGTGAAAGTTGTTATAAATAAACAAAGTGTGAAAAATGCTCATTTCTCCAAAAATAATCATTTTGTACGAACTGTATCGGAATTTTCTACTGAAAATCGGTATATGAACGTTTTTGGGGCTGCTGATTACAAATCTGAGCTCAAAATTCAGAATTTCAAAATGGAGGATCGAATATGACGGACTGAAATGCAGAAAGTTACTTGATTGGGATGAAATTTGATATCTAGAAGTTTTTGAGGTCGCTGACCACGAAACAGATCCGAAGGATCTAGAAATTCAGAATGACGTATCCAATATTTTTCTGTTTGCTGTTACGTCCCGTTACGGATGAAAAATTTCAATTCTTGCGTGTATCGTAGCACCATGAATTTTCGAAAGAATGCAGTTTTCGTTTTGGCGTTGCGTACGGATTTGCAAAAATCCTACTTGAGCATTTGTGCAATCGTGGCAAAAATGTTAGGAAGCTCTGGGCTTGCCATTTTGAATTTCTGATTTTTAGGCTCAGATTCGTAATCAGGAACCCAAAAAACCCGCGAGTGATGATATCCAAGTTCATTGAACCCAAAGAAAAATGCGTACCTCAAAGGGTTAAAATTACCTTATATGCCTTCGCGTCTATTCCAGACGTACAATTTATAAGACAGTTCCGCGTACATCACAAGATTTTCGTTAAAACAAATACTGATGTAAATAAAATATATAAGATAAAAGTTGGATTTACAAGTTGATTTAAACAATTTTAAAAGGCATCCGGTACTGTTAAAACAGTTGACAGTTAAAAAGTATTTGAATTTTCCAAGGCATGCTAGGTGTACTAATAATAAATTATTAGCATTTGATTAAATATTTATTAAGTGTCATGGGAAATATAACATGTTAATTTTGTAGTCGTACGTAAAGGACGTGTTTCATTGATGAACAGCAGCCACCTTCGGTTTTGGAGGTAAACCATTTATTCTCCGATATTCATCTTCAGTCAACGAAATTAGGGGCTTTATTTTTCCACCTGGTGCCGATACAGGTTTTCGGTTTCCGTCTTCGGATGCTTCACGGCGGATACGCTGAAATGAAATATCAATTTTTTTCCTTTAGACAAATTTCTTTATACCGAAATGCATTGTGACTTTAAAACGATAGTGCAGTTTATCGTGTTAACGAGCATGTACTTACCGGGTGAGGTATGGGCTTGTTGACAGGCCGGATGGGCTGGACTGGTCGTTTAGTTGTATACTGACTTCCCGGACGCGCAGGTTCGGCTGAGACAACCATTGCGTAGATCGTGACGATCACCAACAAAGCAACAAATTTCTTCATCTTTGTTTCTGTTATTTCTCTGTAGAAATGTAAATACAGTTTACTCATCACAGATAAAGTTCTTTAAAGCTTCTTTAAGACTGATATGAATCTGATTGAAGACTAAATTCAACTAAAAAACGATACATAATTCTACATTTGAAAATTATTGATATGACTTTATTACTTCAAAAATGTAGAAGTTTGTACATATTACTCAAACTCTAATATGCCTTTCATATTATTTGTAACAAACAATAATATAATCATAACTTTGTTTCTCTTTGTGGTTTAATGGCTTATAAAGACATTAATATAATCAGTCAACGAGCTCATTGTTTTCTTGCAATTCTTAGCAAACTACATGTGATTTCTCAGAAAATAACACAAATATCTATTTAAACAGAAAAATAAAATATGTTTAGTGCAAAAGCATGCATATGGATATTTTGTAATAAAAATTTTATGGATTGACACGTGTACCTTACTAGAGAAATGATCACGTTTAATCTTAACCGATGCTTACCGAGTGTATCTTCACGTTCGAGGATCTTGGAGTAATGGATAACATTTTGCCTATTGGTTCTTCTTTTTATATGATTCAATAATGATATACAAAACATTTACGCATGCATTTCTAAGAATTATCCCCATACATCGATCCCGGGGAACCACCGCTCACTGGACATACTTGCAAATACGTGCCTGACCATCGGAGTGGGACCATGGTCACGGAAACGGCCTTGAACGGATCGTCAATATAAATAAGATAGATCGATATTGAATATTGAAAAACAAATTAGTAATTACTTATCGATAAGATATAACTACAGTTATACCTTATTGAAATCATAGGAAGTCATTTAAAATCCCTCAGACACTAAACGCAGCCAAGGTGAAACGGGCATATTGCAACGAGCAAATAAATTGTTAATACCTCATATTGTTATATAGAAGAAGAAGTATATTTGCGTAAGGAAAAAAAAGCCACAGAGAAAAAGAAGTATTCTTTTATGATTTCCTTTTCGAGGTTATATTTCCAAACCTTTTTTTTATCCATAGGAAGTCTGCAAAAAAATATAGGAATCATTTTCCCAACAGTTGGGAAATATTGAGCACGCTGCCCGTTTTACCCCAGAAGCCAGCTTTGCCTCGCTTCCCTCTGCCAACTGCAAATCTGCTTCTCAGGTAGCAGCGCAGGGAATATTTCATGCGGGTCTTACGTAGTCGTCATCATAAACATATAAGCAGATAGATGGGATAAATAAAGATATAATGAAGTTAGAACAATTCCACATGGAAAATACTTTATAGTGATATCAGTCATAGTTATGATCACCATAGTCAGAAAATATGGTTAAGGTAGTGACAGAGATATGGTATAGCTGCTGAGAACATTCGTAAAAGATTGTGTTATTTTTTTTAGGTTAACCATAATGAAATAACTCGCACAGCCATGTCTTTCCTTATGCACTTCCAACATCTAAGTGTCATGCAGTAAAAATAGTCAAAATATAATACTCCACGCAATTATATATTTCTCGCTATTTTTTAATAATTATATAGTTGTAATATAGCTGTTGCAGCTATAAAAATATATCTCACTCATGCAGCAATATTTTAGTACTAATTCAGTCCTTCCTTCTTTCCCTTATGGCTGTATCCCCAATGAGGGCATGTGCCAGTACTAATTCAGTCATAATTTATTAATGCTATCATTATAACAATAAGTCTCAAACAACGCTTGTTCGAATAATGCTATCAGCCACCGCGAGATGACGCTCGATTAACACTCCGTTGATATAACAAAGTCGTGATGTACGGGTTCCCATGTATATCTTGTGTCGGTAATGCAGAAAATAATTTTAAAGAACGATGTCTATTTACTTATATTTATATGCATCATCTAAAAAAAATTAAAGCTATTCTCGTTATTACATCATACTCTTATTCGTAGTTAAAAATAATAACTTCTTCAAACTGTAACGATCACTTTATATTTCGCACCGAATTTAATGTGTGAATGATAGCAGTATAGTCGACGTAACTCTCACCGCCGAAACAGTGCCCTGTCCTGTCTGCTAAGCGGCAAATATTGGCCCATTTTGCCAATTGTCATTTGACTGATTGCGAGACGTATCGGATGGACAGAAGCACTTTCTATAGGCTGCTATCGATAACAGGTATTGACAAAATAAGTTTATAAAGAATTTTAAATTACTTATAGATCATATCACTGTTTGTATTTTTTCTTTTATATATAGTTCAAGTTGGTAAAGACGAAAGAGCCATTTTATATATCATCCATATTACGTATAATCCATGGAATTAAATGAACGGTCATGAGAAGCAAACTGAAATCAAGGAAAAGGATTGAACAAGTCAAAGATGCTGTGGATATTGACTTCATCTAACGAGTAAGGAAGCGCTGGAACCTCTACAACGAAGCTAAAAAAAGAAAATAATATAATTATATGTATATCATAAAGTATTTCGCTTTATGTATAGAATGGATGGATGAATGTGAGTGAATGCATATTTATATAATTAACCGAATGTTGTCAATACCAGTATTTAATATTGAAAGGGAAATGTTTAAGATTTAATTAATCCATGTTTCCAATTACTAGACCCTATTTTCTTGAATCAATATTATAAATATTTCACTATTTTATATAAAAAATTATATTTTCTTTAATTTTCTCGATTTTTCTTTCTCTTCGTGTTTTAAAATATGTTCTCTTAATTATTTTTGCACGTTATAACACACCTGACTAATAAAAATTACAAATAACGACATTACACATAATCTTGACTTTTCCACAAACAAGGATCTATCTGGAATGATTTGAATATGATTCTGTCTTGCTTCCTCAATACGGACAGGCATTCTGAATTGAAAAGATGTATCAGTAACCGTGATCTTCGATACGTCGCCAATCTGATCTTAAATAATGTTTGAACCCTCTTGAGCAGTAATAAGAGCTAACACGGTTAGCAATATTTTGATTAGCATTTTCAATCATAAATCTTCATTTGGTTACAATAGATATTGTAAGACCAAACTGAAATCCTAAATTTTGAAATATTTTGGCTTTTGGGGTTTTAAGCTAGCTATTTCTTTACAGGGAATATTATCATATCTTTGGCCAATTCATGTTTCATGATTAATGAGATCACTGATCTATATAAGTAACATATCACAGTATTCAGAAAACTATATAAATTGATCTTTATGACTAACTCTGTAAAAAATTGTAGAATAGGAAATGTCCAATATTTAAATGGGGAAATGTTGACCCTCAGACAAAAGTCCCACCATAGCATAATTGCCTTATCGTACTGCTTTTACGTATTTTCAGATAAAAATGCCAACATAATCGATGTATCTTATTTCGGGACTCCTGTTAATGCGAAGGCCTGTCTGACAGTGTACGCAGCCTAGGTCGGATCTTCTCGATCGGGTGTTTTTCTCTAAAAAGATATGTTAACTGATTTTCTGGCGATTCAAATGTAATCGGTTCTGATTTCATACAGGATACACTCTTTAAGACACTGACATAAATTTAATGAAATTTTTAGATAGCTCTGCAAAACTTCTCCATAACATAATAGTCCCCTTCGTAAAATTGCACAATCGTCTCATTTGAGACGAGCTTCCTTAAATGATTAATTATTTTCTTATACGGTTTATAACATCTTAGCAAATAATCTACACTCCAATTTATGATATTTACAATGATCCCTGAACTTCAAATAAGACATGGCTACTTTATAAAGCAAGGATCAGTTCGCAAGACGCTTCAGTGAATTCTTGATCTCGCTGCGTGTTGTATAACAAATAGAAATGTATTTTGAAGGATGGGAATTCTATAGAGTAGTCTACAGTTTAGCAATACTTTGTTGTTATATGATAAGAGCCAATGGAGATACTGACACAAACATTGTTTTAAACAGTAGTATTTTCAAGATTCTTTCGGGCATTAGGAAAGAAACAAGAGTCAATCCATTGATTTCTATCTTCTATGTGAATATCGGTAATGGACCCTTTAATTTGAATATTCCATTAAATGTTTCGGGATCAAACACCCATGCCATTGAGCATAAAAAACCAATTAAGACTATCACTGAACCAATTGAGATTGTCACTGAACAAAATGAGATTGTGACTGGACCAATTCAAACTGTCACTGAACACTACATCCTGACGGATGGAATCGGTTATTATAAATTGCACAAGACGAGACGCATCTGGCGTGAAGCTGTCGAAGCTTGCAAGGCTGAAAATGATACTGCATAACAATCAGATACATCTGCATGAATGTAGTATTTAGAAAAGCTTTAATTATAATAATCTCTCATTATGCAGCTAACCCAGCAGTGGTCGATTCTGAAGAGAAGGAAGAAGAGCTGCATCGTCTTATCAGAAACTCTGGAAATGTAGAGAGGCTTACATAGGTATATACTATTATGAAAATAGTAGCCGGGCGTCTTATTCTGAAAAATTATCATAATATTGGCGAATGATCGGTTTAAAAATTCTAATTGTGTTATTTTTACTTCATATTCAAACCCAGATAGACAGAACAACCTCATATTGGAATCATATTGTCATCACGCATGCGTGACATCGGTCCTCACAGCTATGTGCGTCTTGTGCGTCCCCATATTGCATTCATATTATCAGAATGACCGTGAAATGCTGTCAGTTTTAACTACAGTAATGCTGACATGGTTGACAGTAATATATATAGTAATTTGAATTAGTTTGCTGCGAACAAACGAGGAATGCATAGCGAGCTCATATTATCAACATAATGTGACAAAAACAGAATGGTCGTATTGAATTCACATTGATGGCAATTTTTGATGAATAAAAAAGCCTCATATTCTGCTCATATTGACGACATGATGCGATAAGAATAAACTAATCACATTGAGGTCATATTCGTTACATGATTTGACAGACACGAAGTCATCATAAAGTGCTCGCACTGACAGCATAGACTGACAGTCATCAAGTCATCATATGATTAATAGTATTAATAGTCGTCAAAAATTAATCATGAAAAAGATCTGTAAAACAATCTTTAAAATAACTTGGTTCACATTTACGAACGATGGGCGGAATGTTAAAATAGTCTTTTATTTACCAATGTGAGGCGATATTTATATCTGTATCCCGCGTCCGTAAGACGATAGCCGTTCGGCGAGCGGGAAACGATAGCAACGCCGAACTACGCGTTGTGGAGAGGGATCGAGAGACGAGCCTGGCGAAGGAGCAGAGGCAGGAGAACTTCCTTAATATTCACTTATTGTTTATCGACTGTCGGTAACGAGAATATTTTTAATTAACTTACATATTTAAATTGCGCGAGAAGTGGTCCTATATGGGAATACATACATCGGTACGCAGGGGGTGGTTTACAATAAAAACAGGTAACCTTTAATTTTACTTCCTCCTTCAAATGGTATGTGTTTCATTAAATTCCAATCGTAAGTTTTTTAAATAGGGTGAAAAATAAGAATAATCAAGGAGTGGTTCACCCCCTCAAGAGACAATTTTTCTTTAATGTCTAGGTGCACTTTACATTACTCGCAATGAGAAACATTTTAGTTTTTGTTTCATCGGAATCGGTCGATTCCAACTAGGTGAAACTGCATTACCACGCCTCCACATGTCGAACTTTGAGGGTTGATTTACACACCCCCCTCACCTAAAATAGTTCTTCCGCCAATAAAAAACACGTGTCTCTTAGATTTTCATGCGCTATAACATAATTCAGTTTCATCAAAATCGGAGGGCGACACTAAAGTGATGTTCCTTGTGAGCGAAAGGATGATGTGAATTGTAGTTTATGTATCTATCAGACCAAGTCGGTGTTTGGTACCAATTTGTTTCAATGCGGTTTTCGATTCTAAATAAAGTACATCTAAAAAGTTTAATTTATTGTCTAATTCTATTTTATAAGTGAACTACAAGCATGGATGGTAGCTATTGAACTTCTCTATTAAATCTCTAGTTTTGATTTCAGGTACTGCAGTAACGATGTCATCTACATATCGGCATATCGTTATAAAAATTTGTGAACTTTCGAAACTTATAAATTTTTAGGAATTTACCACATCAGAACGGAACAATACTCATTTGTTATTCACCATAAGCATTAGCCAACCATAAACATTACCAAACATGTGAAACTGCGATAATCCCACTGGCAGTACCCGATTTTAGGTGTTGATTGTACTCGTTAAAACTGTTTAAATATGTCTCGCTTTAAGCTCTGTAACATATTCAAGTGTTATTAAAATTGGGAGGGGGGGAGGCGGGACCTGAAATACCTTCCTTGTTAGAATTTAAACTAATACTCGGAATTTGATCTTATATACTGAACATTTTGGCTAGCAGAACCTATCATGTTCTCTTTATTTTCCTTTTCTCTAACATATCTTTTGTCACTTATTCAGAGACTAACGGAGTGAAACGCATAGACTACGTGGCTTCTGATGTCTTACAGCGAATGTTTAGATACGAATTTTGAGCCACAGTACAAATTTGCCACCATATTTTTCGATGAAGTAAAGTGT